>JAREIS010000085.1:2182500-2455000 GCA_030060385.1 Muscicapa striata striata
TAGCTACAGCTTATTTGTAGCCTTTCTACCCATATTTGCAACACTGGGCAGACACCTGATTCAGCCCCTCCCTTTGAGCACCATTGGTTTACCAGACCAGGGTAAGCAGAATTTTAGACTCACCTTAGTGTTTCATTGAATCTGACTGTAGCAGCACAATGAAATATAATATTAATGCATTCTATAAATTCTTCCTTGATTGGGTTACTAAGATCCAGTTCAGGCTGTGTAAGTTCACTCTCCACTACTATTATTTTTTCTTTGAAGTCTGGTTGCTCTTCTCTCAACCTGTCAAAGAGCTGTCAAAAATAACAGGACTGTCAACTCAGTGAAGGCATGAGAAACATCTCACTTAAGTGAAGAAAAATCCCACATCCTTTGTCTATACCTCCTAACTTCTCAAGATCATCAGGAAGTTAGAACAGTGCATTAGCAATACCATAAGAACATGTTACAGACATCTCATGAAATAAACTGTATTTTTTTCCAACATAAGGAAAGGGAACAATCTCTTCACTTCCCAAGCTTGATAATAGCTGTTCAAATTCTTATAAAAGTCATGCTGGATTTTAGGTTTGGAAATCTTGCATTAAGATTTACAAATTTCCAGTGATTTAAGAAATGCTGTCCTCAAATTATGCCAGTCTTGGTGAACTTCCACATTATTAAAAAAACAAAAAAACAAAAAACCAAAAACCAAAAGAAAAAAACAACCCCCCCAAAAAACCCACACAAGAAATACTACATTAGAACATCTGATTAAGTTTTATCGAATCGGAGTTCAACAATTCCCCCTGAAAAAAATCCCACCAAAATTTTATTCCATCAAGAATTCTCCTCATAAATACCTGGGTTCCAACCAGGTGACTTAACACACAGATCAAAACTCTTGCCTCACCTTATTTACACTCATTAGTAAGCAAGTTTTCCTGAGCCACACGGTACTGTGGGAATAAAACACCCTTGAAAGTTGCAGAAGAGCAGACCCTTCTTTACTGGGGGCCAAAATCTTGCAACTCCTTCAACTCCAGTCAATTGTACTGTATTAAAATCACCTTCTTACCCCCCCAAGCATGCAGTTATACCAAATACAAACAGTCAAAAGACTTTTCCTTACAGAATGACCTTAATTAATTTTAAACTATAAATTAAGTCACCTAAAGGTGTAGTTTCACAATACTTCAGGCAATATAAGTTTATATTTCTATCACAGAGACTGGTCCTTCTCCTAATTTCTTTATTTCTGCTGCTTCTCTGCCACTGGCAAGAACAAGATGCCCCAGAGCTGTGTGAGCAGCTGCAGGTCCAGCTTTTTTTTTTTTTAAGAGATGTTTTTTCAGCCCAAACATGAGCTAATGCAGCTCACTGTGTGGCCACCTGAAGCAGCAGTGCTAATTCTGCAGTGAGAACATGGGACATCTCCACTTTCTGAGGCATTGACTGGACTTTGCAAACATGGAGCTTCACTTTATAGGACAAAGCTGCCAAAATAGCATTTAAAGCCTCTGCAACTCTTATGGGTACAGCAAACAGTACTCAGCTAAGGGCAGAAACTTTGAGTGATTTTGAAAAATAAGCCTGCTATGTTTTTGGTGGAGTGATGCACTTTCCTGCAGGGAGCTGAAGCAACTGCCTGTTAACCATACTGGTGTGTGATATTGCATTATAACAGAAAAGCAGTACCATGGATGAGCCCTTAGAGAGCCAGATTTTATTTTTCATACATCCATCACAACTGTTATTCCCCTTTTCACATCCACGGCCATGCACTATTCCTACAAACCTCTCACTAGCACTGACACCAGTACTAAGAAATAAAAATACCTAGACTGAATTCAATACATATGGCAAATCAGCAGAGGAACTAGGAATCTGAAATGTGATAGATATCTATCACTTTTTTTTAATTTATTACCACATTCACCCATTTCGATTTCAAACTCTTCAGGAAGCAGAGCATTCAGGCATCTGTAGAACACTTAATGAGTCCATTTAAATTGTGAACAATTACTGGCAGTGCCCTTGCAACTGGACAGCTTAACATAATAGCTCCTATTAAAATCTTCATAGACCTTTGGAAGAAGCTTGATGACATTAAAGCCATTTACACAATGGACCTACAATTTTGTCTAATCATTTGATGAAGCCAGAACAAATATCTGGCCCTATTCTACATCTCTGCATAGATGAGCAACCCTATCCCTGCCTGTTCCTGCCTCAAGCAATAACTCTGCTTACCAGGATTTCTGCTGTGAACCTGCTGCAGCAATAAGTGCTCACCAAGACTCAAATCATATCAGATTTTTATCTCAACAGGAGCTGGTACAGACTACAAGCAGACTTTGACTCAAATTTAAAAGCCTTTTACAAGTTTCCTAAAAGCCACACTGAGCCTTACAGCAAAGTTTAAGTCAGTGCACACTAGTGCAACTTCCCTCTCTCTGCCCAAATACTCCCCACTTCTCTCTGGGTAATAGTGGATACAAAAAGTGGATTGAGACATTTTTCCTTTTTCATTTCAGAGCTTAGTCTGGAGATCTTTTCCTTGTTTCAGGGCAGTGACAAATCTGCATAAACCCTCCAGTTTTATGTAGAGAGAATGTGCAACTGAATTTTAAGATAGAACCCCACTGTAACTCATTTTGTTGTGTTTTATGACATTGCACAAGACTGCAGGAAGATGCTTTTGAAAAATGAGCTACAGTTTTGACTGGTTACAGAAAATTATTAACTAGGGAACAGCCACCCTCATATCTGCTATAATCCCAGCTAGTTAGTCATAGAAATCCATTGCCTTACTTTAAACAGCTCACCCCTAAATGCATTCACAGTTCCTTATTTATTCCCCTTTAGCACCTTTGAAGAACACACTTTGTACAAACTACATTGCATCTCAATGAAAAAAATTAACTGCTGACACCTGTGTTTCATAAGAGAAAGGCCTAGATAGAACTAACCAACTCTGCTTTAGCAAAGCTCATGCTAGAAATCTCTCCTCATCCTGCTCATCCTTCCCATCACGAACAGGATACTCTCTAAGGAGAAAGTATAAGTATGTATCTCTAAGGATACTCTCTGAAGAGAAAGGGCAACAGAGATGGATGATTTTACACTTAGTAAGGATGCCCAGCCTAGCTCACCAGAATTTCAAGGAAATTAATCTCTTCAGGAGCAAAGTATTTGACCCAGCATGCACAGAACATCATTTAGAGAGCCACTTGGATAATTCCACAGCACAGACCTTCAGTGTCTTTCTAGTTGTCACAGGCTGACCAACAGAAATCTGTAACAATCTTCTAAACCAAACATTTCTGTTCCACTTACAAATGCAAGTTCCTGCTGAGATGACACATTCTTATTTACTGCTATCCAGTAGCACATTCCAGAAAACACAGAAGGCACAAGGTGAAAAGGTGACTTGCTGGAGATCTTAAAGAGAGTCTCAATCCATCTTACTACCTCTTGTACTTGATTTTATATCCTCTTAATAAGCTCTAACACAGGTTTTTACTTCTCATTTCTGCATCACAGCTGAACATCCTCCTCCTGATTAAATACAGGACAATTTTCTACTACTGGCTTTGCTAGAGACTAACAGCTTGAAGCAGCTATAGAAGCACTGCCAGGTCTTAGATTTTGTACTTCTGTTAGAACAAAAAAAAAAAAAATAATTAACAACATTTTGCTACAGACAAACTGAAGCTGTTCTCAAAATGAAATGGGAACATCATAATGAAGGACAAAAATGAACGTTGTGAGTGCATGACACATACCTTGCAGCTGGTAATTTCTTCTATTCGTGCTTCAGCTGTCTGCCTTGCTTTTTTTCTTACCAGCACATACACTGCTTTCACTTTAGGACAGGATCTGAGCAGCTTTTCCAAAAGCACCTTTCCCACAAAGCCTGTAGCTCCTGTCAGGAGGATGTTTTTTCCTTCATAGTATTCAGGAATGGAAACCATTGTGACCTTTACAAAAGATAAAAACAAGAAGTATGTTAAAGAACTTACAGAGTTCATATTTGCAGAAGATTGAATAATTGAATAATTACCTACCAAGGAAACTAAACCAGAGAAAAGGCTGAGTTTGTGGTTTGGAATGAGATCTGATGGTTTTACACTGATTACAAAAAACCCATACAGATCCACGGACAAGAGTTTTCCAGCTTCACCATTTGGGAGGAAAAAAACCAAACAACAAAGTTGTTAAAATTCTCAACAAACAGACTGAATTAGCCACAAATACACCTGCTAATAAAATGAAGGGTAAGGGATTATTACTCAATTCAGCACAAAGCTAGAAAGTGTTTCAGGTTTTGCTCCAGTTAGTAAGTTAACCTTGAGAATCACGATTCTTTCCCCTCCCTTCATCAACCTCTCAGAAATGATGTCATTCTTGCTAACAGAAACTGAAATTCTTTACAAGGACAAATATGGCAAGTCTCACACTAAAGTGAGAACATGACCTTTAGGAACTCTAGGACTCCACCACCATCCAGAACTGCCATTCTTTAAAGTCAGATATAGGAAGATCTTTACTGTGACCATGTTGAAGCACTAAAGCCTACAAGCTTTAAACTTTCTGTGCTGTCAGGCACTAATCCTCAGAGGAACACTACTTTTGACTTGAAGCTTTAGAGAAGGCTTCCAAATTTGAGTAACAGAGTTAGAATCACTAATGTGTAGTTTAAATAAAAGTGTGTAATATCACACAGTAGTAAAGGGTTTGGAATTTAAGGTTTTAAAATACAGTAATAGGTATAAGACAAGATAGAAGTTTTAGGGCAGAAGTTTTAGTTTCTTGTTCCTTCTTCTACATAGTTTTAATAGTATATTTTAGTTAGATTAAAAGTACCACACTGTGGGTCACAAATGTTTAGTCACTAAGTCAAAAGTATAAATAATATAAATGTTAACTTTTAATTAGACTATTTAGCTTTAAAAAACCTTGTAACAAGAGAAATACAGCTCTGGTTTTTTTGCTTTTAACTTGTTAACTAATAGTGCTGTAGCACTCACTGTACCATACATAATAGTTAATAAACATGACCTCTAACCTTTACTGTGACCCCTAGTTTCACTAGATAAGAATGTGGCATTATGGATACACTTGCACCACATTTTACCAATCTTTCTGATCAGACTCACAAAAATCTTGAGCTGATGTAGTGAATGTCTAATTATAGTCCTCTATGGCAGCTCCAAGCAAGCTGCTATGACCAGAACACTCCCAAAAGGCACCACAGAGAGTCTCAGAATGTCCTGAGCTGGAAATGACCCACAAGCACCATCCAGCTCTCAAGTGAATGGCCCATGATGGGACTGACCCCACAACCTTGGTGTTACCAGCATCATGCTCTGACCAGCTGAGCTCATCTCAGGGGAAATTCCATTAAAAAAAAAAAAATTTTTTTTTAAATTGAGAATCTTTAAACATAGATGGAATGTTTCTTAGGCAAATAAGGATTACAACACTGAATACCTTAACAGGGTGAGATCCTTTCTTCACCTGCCACCCAAGAATAAAGGTGCAACTTCTAAATACACCCAGTTCTTTCAAGACAGCAAGATACTGCCAGCAGGGACATACAGGGAATGCACAGAATGTATGTTAGGAGTGAACAGCTAATTTGTCCTTTTTGCCTGAAAAGTAAATAAATATTTTTGGAACACCTATTTGTCAGATACCCACCATATCAAAGCAACTGTGCCCTGTTTTTCATGTGCTCATATCTCATCAGTCTCTGAACAAGTTCCAAATGATTATTGCTAGAAATGAGTTATCACAAGTCTGGGTACCAAGTGCTATGTCAGATACTCCAAATCCTTGCTTGGACTCCCTTCTTTGAGAAGTGAAGCATCTAACAACTGACAGTAGAATACAGCAGCAAGTTTAGAGCAGAACAAACACTACTATTTCCACTGACCACAGTCCATCATTCAGAATTGCTTCTTTGAAGGTCAAGAGGAAAAGCTATTTACATTAAACCACTTTCACCACACAGTTAAGAGACTCTAATGCAAATTTGAAAGCACACCTCCTGCCATAAAGCATGGAGTGCAAGACACAGCACACTTATGAGTCATTTTCCCCTCTTCAATTAAGATATGGGCCTGTTGTCTTTACCATGGCTCAAAGTCACAATTAATGCTCTTCAGGTATGTCTTCCCCATAATTTTTGTTTTTCTGGTCTTTGTGTACACCATTCAATTCCATGAGTGCTCCCACATATAGGACAGGATTTCAGTTCCCTCAAAGAGGGAGGCAAAAACTCATGCAACCATTACTACAGCAATTTTGTCACTAAGATTCAGTTTTACCATGGTTCCTACATAACCTTCTTACTAATTTACCTAACTAGCCATAATTTCTACTTTTTACCCCTTAAGACTCTATGGGAGTATCTAATACTACCCATTCACCTGTCCTTCTTAAAGGAAAGGTTTAATCTTGCTTCTGACACAGTGCCACAACATCAGCCTGAAAATCTGCTCACATGGGCAGAGTCTTTGGCTACATCCCCACAGGAACCTTGGACAACACCCAGTACATGGCTATGGTCCAATATCTGCTTCTGAAAGCTAAAGCCATGAAAAGTTATGCTGCCAGTGGAAATACCTGGGTTGCTGTAATCCAGCTTTTTAAGTGACTGCAAAATCCAACAATATTTAGGCTCGTGTGGTGTAAAGAAAACTGGAACAAAATAGATCAAATTTTCCTGCCTCAGTCCTTTCTGATTATATTCCTCTGTGAAAGAGGCTGAAATGAGAATACCAGCCCTACAAAACATCAGCATCCAGAGCTATGATGAACCATAATGATGAAATGGGTTCAATTAAAAAACCAGGAACATCCATAAGTACTCACATTCACACTTGGGAGGCAGCAACACTTATATGCTTGCAGCCTAATATTTTATCTTCTTTTTTTGTAAGGATTGAAAAAATGTTTCCTTTAAGAAACTCTCAATCCCATTTCTCTTTACCCTGTTCTCCAACAACCAAACTTTGGTAGACCTTATTCACAGCAACCTTCCACACTGAGATTGTCTTCTACTTCCATTACTCTGGAAGATTCGAGCTAGAAAACATAATTGGTGACTTTTTCAGAAGTACACATTGCTGTCAACATTAGAGCAATAAACACAGGGACTGTGCCTAAAAGCACCAAATTGGATTTAAAGGGTAAAAACCACGTATGGAATCTAGGTGTGAACAATCAAAGTCTGAAACCAGCAAATTAGGCTTTGCTCTGTTAGAAACAAAGGTTATCTCAAGCATAGGAAAAGGAAAGAATGTTCCCATTCTCCACCTACCTACCTACCTTTCCCTGCCCTCTCCAAGAATGCATCTCCACATGCCAGTTAGCATAGCACTGCTGGCAACTCCTCATCTCAAACTCACAAGGGTCTTACCTCACAGGTATCATATATTACTTTTTAAAGTTCTTTGTGGCAGCAAATTACTGAACAATCACAGAATTGTTAGGGTTGGAAGAATTACTTTATAATTCTGTTTTTCAATAAAACTATCAAGAAATACCTGTAGATGCTATCAGAAATTTAGTTTGGTCTCTTAACGCATAACAAGCTGGTGCAGGTGCAAAAAAAAAAACAAACCAAAACTACCTTGCAGGACACCAGAGCAAAACCCAATGTAACACTTTAAGGTTGTTAAGTGTCAGCAATCACTTTATCTATCTGTTTTAGAGTACATCTATCTGTTTTAGAGTACATTTAGAGTACTCTAAAACAGATAGATAAAGTGATTGCTGACACTTGTAAACAGCTGTTAACCAGAAATCCATATTGTCACAATCCACAGTTTTCCAATCATCTGTTAACAGCTACCTCTTCAAACACAAACACAGAACTACCAAACACAAAATTGTCTAATGCACACTGTGGAATATCTAAAACCCTGTATCATAGACACTTTGAGCTAAAAGCAAAAACAGTCAGGAATAAAGAAATCTGAAAGGCTTAATAAGAGTTCTGTGAAGAATTCTCGCTCTAGAACAGAAATTACCAAAATTCCCACATGACCCATGGTATAAACAGCCTTTGCTAGAGAAATCTTACATGAAGCTGCTACAGAGCAACTGCTGCAGGGATCCTTCTCAATCCTCAGCTTCAGGGCTAAGCCCACAGTGGCACCTTGTAGATATGCTTGTGTGAATGGTGCTGTCCACTGATAAATCAAGAGTTCATAAGCACTTCAGGAAAAAAATAAAAACCATCACCAGACCAACACTCCAGGATCCTAGCCAACATTCCCCATCTTGTAAAAAATTCTCGTGTCCAAGGCTGAGCAAGTGCTATTATGGAGCAAACAACAGCAGCTCTGTTTGCCTCCAGAGCTACTGCAGCAATATTTAACTCACAGCTTCAGAGGGCTCTGACTCTCAAAACAAGGACAATTCTGTTTTTAACAGGAAAATGATCAGTTCCCAGATTTGTCCAAACACAGATCAAGATGCTTAAAGATGTGCTTTCCAAGTGCCAGGAAAGCCTGCTGCAGTTCCACTGAATGTTTAAATGCTAAATCCAGCAACTAGGGAGCATGCATGTGTGTCCTTGCTAGAGATTAAATGCTCTGTCTTCTAGTTTATCACTGACAAACATTAGGTCAACAGCATGCTCCCTCCAAATTCAATCCTATCAAGATTATCTCTCACAGGAAATAGGAAACGTGCATTTCCCAACCTCTCAAACATCAGCAACAAGCCACAAAGTTCTGCAAAAACAACTGCACAACAAATCAATTTCCCTTTTCCCTCTGACAGCTTGAACCCAGCACGAGCAGGAGTAAAAAGCAGAAAAAGTAAGGTGGTAGGAACATTTTGTTTATGTATATTCAGAAGATGAAATTCACCCAGACATCAAATCTGAGTGCACCAAGTATGTTTAAACATCACAAACACACCCCAGTGCATTTACACCAGACAAAAATCATTACAGAAGTCCCTCATATAGAGCTCCAATTGCCACATTTCAAGCCAAAAAAAAAAAAAAAAAAAAAAAAAGGAAATCTCTGGGAACTGGAGAAATTGGAAGACTCAGGCAACAAAGGAAGTAATATTTAACTCATCCAAACAAGGTTAGTGCCAGAAAGACAAGTCTGGGTCATGTCATATCATATCATCATGTCTCGTTTCCTCTGTGCCTTGTTCCACAAGAGTAAATCAATGAATGCTATCAGCAGAATGCCCACATCTTCAAGCACCACAAGGGCCAGTGACCTACCCTGTGTGGCCAGTACCTAGCCAGCATATCTCCAAAGGATACAGTCTGTTTGTCTTTGTGGTCCAAGGCTAGAACCATTGGGAAACCTTATCTGTGAAAGATACTGCTTTCAAAGATGAGTAGAGACTGTAAGCTGCTTTGGGTGCAAGTTAACCTTAAAGCACACCTATTCCAAACTTCCCATCACGTGGAAAACTTGGGATTCCTCCCTCAACTAGCAGAAAGACAGGCTCATCCATGTTTTACATTTCACCAGCATTCTTATGTACTCTCTGCAAGCGCATTTTCTTTACTAGCTGTAAGCCTGTAACACACCTCCAGGAGCTGGAAAACACACTGGCAGGCTTGGAAGCTAATTAGAACAAATAAGTTCTGAAGAATTATCAAAATGGGCCCACTAATCCAACATCTGCTAGCCAGTCTTTGGCTTGGCCCTCCAGGTAATATGCCAGACCTCAAGTGTCTCATTACACACTTTGCACACAATAATGGAGATAGATTCAGGGTAATACTGAGCTCTCTACATAAGAAATACAACAAAACTAAATCAATCTGAAGGATCAGGCCCAAGTCACAACTGCAGCCAAAATAATGGCTAAATGCCACCAGAAGACCCAAAACTCTATGGCAAAGAATATGGCAAACTTGGGGCTGACACTCAGTGAATTAAGAGAAATTCTGAAAAATAACAAGGCATTTCAAACTAGTTGAAGACTATGAAGAAACTTCCTAACTACCAATGAAAAGATTTGTCCTCTTTAAATCATTCATCTAATGAAACACAATACCAGTTCGAGTAACCAAGCTAGTTAGGTCAAAGTTTACATGGCTGAGTGTATAGCTCTAGGTACAAAAATAAAGTAGACTTGCTTTTCAAACAGTTCTCCTCACTATTCTTAACCACTGAAATATGCTAGATACTGAAAGCTTGGCCTAGAGTGTGTGCTCCTCAAGCTCCATTCCTCCTGGATATATCACTGCCTCTGGCATTCAAGGTAAGGAACATTATTAAATTGATTTAGGTGAGATTTAGCTAATAGTACATATGATCTATTTAACAGCACTGCAGCACAATATTGATTGACACCAGACATGGAAGTAGTTCTGTCACTTTCTTTTAGATGACAGTGACAAAACCCAAGCACAGTACTCATTCAATTGCTTTGGGAAGATGGTGAATTGGGACCCATGGCCACCAACAACTTATCAGCAGAATTCAGCCAACTCACCAACTACCTCCCCAGAGACCCTTGTGAAGTAAGCTACTCTGAAGTGAGGGCTGTGCTCACAATCACAGAGTACTCACCCTTTTTTAATCCTTTAGTCTTACGGAACAGAACCTGATTTCAGGGTGGGCCTCTGCTGAGTTATCTCAGCAGAACTCTGTCATCAGAGCTCTTCAATGCACCTGATTACACAGATATTTCTTAAGCATGTGTTCACACACCTCACTTCAGCCAAAGGTCTGGTTTTACCAGAAATTTCCACTTACTTCTGCTTCTGTCAGAGGGATTCTGCACCGGATGACTTTGTAATTACTTCTCAGTAAGAAATCTGTTCACAAAGTACACACTAGGGAAGTCCCTCGCTTTGCTGTAACTATGTTTCTCTTACAGACAGTTCCTCCTCTGAAAATTCATTCAAAGTAGAAGGTTGTTACTGTCCCTTTATAATTAGGTCATAAGTTGACATTTTTCTAAATTGTTACTATTTGAGCTTAGTCATCAAGTGCACACTGAAGGGAAAAAAAAAAAAGTCTCTTTTGGTACAGTTAAACTCACTTCTCAAAATTGCACAAAAGGCACAGATCAGGTTAGAAATTAAGCTATTCCAGGAAAGCATATCCCACATAAGAACATTTACTGTACTCCACCTCCAGTCCACATGCAAATACATTTAACACACATGCAGGGAGGTTTTAACCAAGTTCTAGGAAATCAAAAGGCAGGCAGATTCAAGATTTGCTGAATAAAAGCTGAGTTCCAGATAATTTTATCTAATTTAATTGGAAATATGCATTAGAAATCTCACTTGCACTTTTGGTTATGAAAGGATTACAAGATAAAGCCTCACTGTTTATCAGGGTAGTTGCATAAATCATGGCTCTTACCTCACATAAATCATTACTCTTGAATTGTCCCTGAAAGGAGAACAGAACCTGTCTGAAGGACACATGTACAACACAATGAGCAGAGCAGCACCACGCAGTTCTGACTCTCCATCACTCCACTGTTATTCACTGCCTTAGGAAAACATGCCAAAGGCATCACTTCAGCCTCCTCATGAGCCTGCTGATACCCAGCCCTGGTTATCACCAGGGAAAGCTTTACAGCAGCAGGATTATTGCTCCAGCTCCTACTGTGACACTGTCATTTTTCTGGGAGGGGAAAGCCAAAAATCGAGTAAATTGAATGCTGTGTGTTCACCCACCCCCTTCAAGTGCTCATCAGTTTGTCAAGTTTCAGTGATGAGAGACAAATCCTGGTAATTAAAACCTAGATTCACCTTTTTCATATTGATCAGACAAGAAAAGGAGAGCTACCCAAAAACTGCACCGCTATTATGTTCTGTTCAAACTTATTATTCACAAAGCAATTACAACTGGAATACTTAATCAAGAACAATAAGCCCAGCTCTTATTCCTCTCATGTTTTTAATTACATAGAAGCTTTGAATCACATTTTACAATAGATATTACACGATGAATTTGAAGTCCCAGGAATCAACACTCCCAGACTCCTTCCATACTTTCCCAAATCTCTTACAGTTAAAAATGGTATTTTCTCTTCTACCACGTTCCTGCAGGATTTCACAATAATTCTTCTGAAACCTAAAAATTACTGATTTATCTGACAACTGCTCTACCAAGCTGTATTTCAAACAAAACCACCTTCTTAAGAAAAAAACAAATATACTAGTTTACCCTTCCTTTTTACCAACACACATGGAACAAACTACAGCCAAAAAAACAAAAGCCCACTCCCACAACTTTCTTATCTTTAAAAGTGACTCAAACAGATACTCAAGGCAAAGAGACTGCCTACCTGTGTTCCAAACAGGATGCTGGCAGCCTCCTCCTGCTACTTACTCGGCAGGAGGGCTGATACTGATGTCGTGCAGACTGCAGAGCTCCAATCTTAACTCCTATTTATGCTAATGAATGGCTTCTTCGGATCTATCAATTACACCTCTTGCACAAGGAGCTGCACGAATTTACAAACATCAGGCTGAACAACGGCAGGGAAAGGCATGAGGCAGTGTGCACACACAGACAAAACAACAACATCTGCTCAAAGCACAGCCTTTGTCACCACACTCGGTGTGCTCACTACAAATCCTGCGCTGGAGACACAAAAAAAAAAAAAACAAACAAACAAAACAAAAAACAAACAAACAAAAAAAAACAAACAAACAAAAAAAACCCCCCAAAAAAAAAACAAAACAAAAAAAATCAAAAAAACAAAGACAAAAACAAACAAACAAAAAAAACCCAAAAAAAAAAACCAAAAAAACCACCCAGTAATATCTAGTTTATTCAGGATTTGTTACTGGAGTTTGCAGTTTCCAAACTGTGCAAGTGTGGAGGCTAAACAAAGCAGGGCTGGCAGGCTGATTACTGCAAGGCTTGGAGAAACACCATGGATGTGCTCGATGGTGCTAACCATGCCAGTCACCCAAAGTTTACACAATGCAGTCTTCCACACCATGTACCAAACCAGCCAAGCACAATCTATGCTGATACTGGCTCCTTTTCAGAATTTTTGGCTTGCCACTCAGCAGCTCTGCTTCCTGTGGACAAGTAACAAGCAAACTACACTGAACATTCTCAAACACAGAATATTTTGTGAGGGAAAAAAAAAAAAACCAAACACACAATTTGTGGCTGAAGAAGCCAACCAACGCTGCAGTCACTGCGACAATTCATGTCTCCAACAACACCCAGGACCTTCCCAGGCACTCCAACCTTCCAAATGGCTGTATAAGCATTTTAGTTTGTTGTGTATTCCCTTCCAAGCACCGGAAACAACAACCCTTGCGAGGAACTGGGAGCTCCTCCAAGAGCTAGAACTCAGGAACAGGACGATGACACAGAACTCTTCACTTTGTAGCAGTCAGAAAGAGATTGAGTTTGGCCTTTCAGGAGCTAAGAGGTGGGATGGACGGTTACAGTTTTGCTTTGCATGTTAAATTTTAACGACAAGTATCAGCTGCTATAGATGACTAAAATCATCTTAGGCTGGATTATTCTGGAACTGTAAGAAGAAAACCATTTATCATGTCCAAAACCTGCAGCCCCACTTGATTTAGAACAACCCCCCAATGTGCTTTCATTGTTAAAATTGTGTCTAGCAAAGCTTCACTCTACCTACAGTCCAGCAATAAAGGCCAAGTACTTGAAGTAAAAAGTTAGAGATCTAGGTTTGTGATTACTTTATAGCTCTGCAACAGGTAGGGGTAAAAAAACAACATAAAAACACAAACCATAAAATTAACCTTTCCTATCCATCTATAGGCTTTTGGTGGGGAAATGGCTGGATTTTAAGGCATTTATATGTGAGTGGAGGGGGAAAAGAGGGTAGAGAAACTGAAGGGTGACGATCCTAGAAATCTACCCTATACCTAGTACAAAATTTCCAAATTGCTGAAATAATGGTATTGCAGTTAAGAAGCACAGACACGATACACAAATTGGGGAAGTGGGGAATCAACAAATTCTAGCCTACTGCAGTACAGATGGATGTCACAGATACTAAAACTCCTACATGCTCCACTTCTTAATTATTACCGGAAGAGTTATTAAAACATTAAAAAAAAAAAAAAAAAAAGTTGCAGTTGCTAAAGCCTTGAAGTAGGTTAAATGAAATTAAAGGTTCCTATTTTCATGGGATTCAAGCCGGTTTCGATTACAAGCTCGCTACCAACCACTGTATCCCTGCAAGCGGCCACACTTTAAACTCCACTCGGGGAAGTCTTTCGGCGGGCCCTGCCCCACGAGGACCGCGAGCCTGTCCCCGGGGCACAGCGGAGGGAGGAAGGAAGGGAGGGAGGAAGGAAAGGAGGGAGGAAGGAAAGGAGGGAGGAAGGAAAGGAGGGAGGAAGGAAAGGAGGGAGGAAGGAAAGGAGGGAGGAAGGAAAGGAGGGATGGAGGGAGGAAAGAAGGCAAGAAGGCAGGCAGGGAGGGAGGGAAGGCTCTCCCGCTGCTGATGGAGCGCTCCCGGCGCACGGCCCCGGCGGGCGCGGCCCATCGCGGCTCTCCCGCACACGCCCGCTCCCGGAGCGCCGCAGCGGCCGGGGCCTCGCCCGCCGGCCCGTTCCGAGCGCCGCCCGCGGGCTCTGCCCGCCGGGACCGCCGGGCCGGGGCCGCCGCAGGCCCGCCCGGCGGGATGGAAGGTGGTACCCGGGCCCGGGCGCTGCGGCGGGCGCTCTCGGCCTCGCCCACGCTCCCCGCTTCGCTGAGCATCGACCGCGGCCGCCGCGCTCCGCCGGCCCGGCCGCCACCGCGACGCGCCCCAGAGCTCCCCGGCGCCCTCCACCCTCCCCTGGCGGAAAGGCGCGGCCGCCCCCTCCGCAGAGCCCCCGTCCCGTGGCGGCGGCGGTACCTGGTGCGGGCGGTGAGCGCGGCCCGGCCCCGGCGCTGCCCGGCCCCGCTGTGCCCGCCCGGCGCTCGCCGCCCCGAGGCTCCCGCACGGCCCGCGCGGCCGCTCCCGTTGGCCGCTGCGCGCGCGCCCCGCGCGCCCATTGGCCGCCCGCGCCGCCGCTCGCGGCACCTCCCCGCACAGACAGACGGACGGGGACAGTGACACTGACACTGACAGACACGTATTACACACACACAGACACTGACACACACTGACACACACACATTGCACACACACAGCACACACAGACAGACACTGACACACACATATTACACACACACAGCACACACAGACAGACACTGACACTGACAGACAGACAGACACGTATTACACACACACAGACACTGACAGACACTGACACACACACATTACACACACACAGCACACACAGACAGAGACACTGACACTGACACTGACACTGACAGACACGTATTACACACACACAGACACTGACAGACACTGACACACACATATTGCACACACACAGCACACACAGAGACACAGACAGACACTGACAGACAGACATATTACACATACACATCACACACAGACAGACACTGACACTGACAGACAGACACAGAGAGACACAGAGACACGGACAGACACCAACACACACATATTACACACAGACACACGCACAAACACAGATACTGACATATTACACACAGACACACACATATCACACACATATTGCACAAACACAGATACTGACATATTACACACAGACACACACATATCACACACATATTGCACAGACACACAGATACTGACATATTACACACAGACACACACATATCACACACATATTGCACAGACAAACACAGATACTGACATATTACACACAGACACACACATATCACACACATATTACACACACACACACACACACACACAGATACTGACATATTACACACAGACACACACACACACACAGATACACACATATCATATACATATTGCACACACACAGATACACATATTATACAGACACACATATCACACACATATTGCACAAACACAGATACTGACACACATTACACACAGACACACACATATTACACACATATCACACACATATTACACAGACAGATACTGACACATATTACACACACACACACACACAGATACATATTATACAGACACACACATATCACACATATTACACACACAGACAGATACTGACACATATTACACACAGACAGATACTGATACATATTATACAGACACACACATATCACGCACATGTTACACACACAAACACAGATACTGACACATATTACACACAGACAGATATACATATTACACACACACATATCACACACATATCACACACATATTACACACACAGACACAGATACTGACACATATTACACACAGACACACACAGAGACACTGATACATATTACACACTCATACACATATCACACACATGTTAAACAGACACACACACATCACACCAGACATGTCACACACACACATATCACACACACACATCTCTCCCCCTGTTGCACAGCCTGTGAGGAGCAGAGTGGCTGCTCTGTGAAGGACCACGAGCATCCCTGCAGCATCCCTGTGTGTCCCTGCAGTGTCCCTGTGTGTGTCCATGTCCCAAACACTGGATGCTGCCATCCCAAACCAAACCCAGCTCCAAAGCTCCACGCCTACAGTTCCAAACCCGACTGAGTCTCTGCAAAAAGCCCCCCCAGCAGCAGCACTGGGCTCGGCTTTGAGATCTCAGGGTGCTCCTGGTAGGGTTTGTGTGCCAAAGGCAGCCCTGCCTTGCCTCACTGTTTGTTACCAAACACCCAACGTGCCACCTCTCCATGCCCTGTCGCCGTATGCCATCGGTTTCACAACTAAATATTGCACAGATGGACACGCACCAGCTAAAAAAAAAAAAAAAAAGGAGAGGTGTATAGGGGAAACACCCTATATAAGCTTGTGCAACCTGTACGATCCAGATTACTGTACAAAGAGGGGATTATGTGAGAATTGTTGTAAGCACGGTCTTGGCTTGTGCAAGGGCAGGTTGGTTTTTCAGGATGGTTTGTGCCTGGCCCAGGCTGTGAGAGTGGGAGCTCTGCTCAGATCCTCCACGGCAGCTCAATGATCATTTTGTACTTATTTTTAGAGGTGTGTTCCCATGGTTTATTCACTTCACAGTAGTTACACCTGGTACCTGGCTTCTTGACAGAGTACTTAGAATCACATTACTGTAAAATCCTTCTCATAACTGTCCAGTGGACAGCTTTTCACAGACTATCCCTTGGAAAACACCTGCTCACTGGAGCTGGGACATCATCCAGTCATTCAGCCATATAGGAAAACCAATTCAGGCAGGCAAAGATTTGAGTCTGAATCTCCCACAAAAAGGTTTTACTATTTTGTTGTACCCTGTTACACACCAAGAGTTTCTTTTTTGTTGTACTGAAACCCTCACATGGGGTAGGCAGCCCTACAGACTGTGGGATGGGGATTTTTCATTTCAGATTCCCAAGAAAGGAAGAGTCTATGGCAGCACAGACACAGAATTGCAGTCAGTGCACATGAGCTCTCAAAAGAAAAAAATAGATATTTTTTTAAATCCCTGGTCAATATATGCAAATTAAAGTTTCTCAGATTACTACAGCAGTTAAATTTAGGTACATTTTTCAGAACTTGCTAGTAAAATGAGTCTGTGACACAAAAGGGAAGTCATAGGGAATATCCCAGCAATACTTTAGTATTTAGGGAACAACAGAGTCATTTGTCCAGCCTGGTTTTCAAAAACAGCTGAAAAAGGATGGGAGTTTAAACTTTGTCTCTAATAAATACCATATCCTCTGAGCATTGTTGTCCAATAATGATAAATTATAATGCAGTGACAGTGGATTAACTGATCCTCTCAGTACAAATGCTTAATAATAAATAAATAATAACAACATTAATAATTATAAAGCAAATCAGAATTTTTTTTCAGGATTACTCTTTTAAAGCCACAATTAATTTAACCCTCTTAAATTATTTATCATCAGGAAAACATCGCAGTGACATTGTATCATGATGCATTTGCATTTTAATGTAGTAACATATGGTTATTTCTCAAAAAACCTACCAAACTGGTTATTCAAGGTAGCATTGTGAATTTTTCATTGATGGAAATAGAAGATATCAATGCCAATGTGATTGTCTGGGAACACTGAATAAATTTAAATAAAAAAAAAAAAAAAAAAAAGCAACCAACCCTATTTGAAACACTGTTACCCAGCACAGAGATAGCATGACACAAGGTTGTGGAAGTCTATAGGTAAATAACTCCAAGAGCTTGCAAGGCAAAATCTTGGTTTGTTACCTATGAGAGTGGGACAAACACCTAAATGCTCACTATCAGGAGAAAAAAAAAAAAAAAAAAGATATTTGGATCATATTTTTCAGTTCATCCACTTCTCTAAGCAATACTAGCAAGTTACTTTATTCACAGGAGCCTTCTAGGGCTTTCCAGACTGCTTCATTACATCTCTCCAATTTTAAGCAAGGCCAACAATTGTGACAATTTCAAACCCTTTATTGACCAGCTCATGGAAATGCTTAATTTTGCACTCCCTGCCTGGACAGGTGTCCCCAGTCCCCTTGCCTTGGAGGCTGGCAGAGGTGCCCCTGGCAGAAATGTGAGAGGACAAACACCAAGCCACCAAGCACCAGCAGGAAATACAGCTTGAAACAGCAAACTCTGCTTCCCTGTGCACAACCTCACTCTTTACAAATATATACACCATGTACATGCACTGCACACCTCAGGAGCAGAGCTGGTTTTGTGCAAACTGCAGTTGTGTTTCTTTGTTTCAGCCACCTGGAGACACCCATGAAGTGTTTTGCATAAACCAAGGCAGGGGTTTACCATGGTCTGGCTCTTTGTGAAAGCTGTAGGGATGCTCACTTAAATTCCTTGCTAATTGCCATCCATTTAATTAAAAGATTAGACAAGAGAAATATCACTCTTTGTGCTGCCAGAAGAAAGGGCACAGGCAGGTTCTGTTCAGCAAACTCAGACTCCTGCAAATATTTAATTTGTGACCATGCTGGTAGGGGCTAACAGCCACATGGAAAGAAGGGGTTTATAAAGGATGCATTTGTGATGTAATGAGCATTACCAGCTCTTGTCCTCAAGCTGCAGTGCATTCCAGGCACAGTAATATAGGCTGGAGTTTGCAAACTTACTGCTGCACAGGATGCAGTGAGAAAGAAACAGTCCTACAGAAGCTCAGGACCTTTTTATGAGCAGTAACCAACACAGTTAAGGCTTGTTTGTTTTCTAATTTGTGGTACTGTGCTTCAAAGATAAGGCTCTGACCAAAACTAGTTAAACCAGTTTAGGAAAAATTCAGGAACTTATTTTTAGCTGTGGATTAAAGCTAGTTAGTGCATTTAAAGATATCTTTGGATACCTTGTGAGAGGAGATTTGTGATTTTACTCTCCAAAGAGTTTTTGTCAAGTACCTCTTTTGTCTTTTACTAATGAATTAAATGATTGAGGATACTTTTTTAGTGGTCTAAATGGGTTTTAAATTCAACTCTGAATATACTTCTTATTAGATATCAGTGTACAAACAGGATGGGTAATAAATAAGTTGTTTGCAAACAAAAGTGTTCTGCTACCTTTTCTATGTTTTCCATTGTGATGTGCAATTCTTTGGGGTTTGGGAGCAGCTGTTGGGATTACAATGTATATACAGTAAAGATTCCTGAACCACAGAATGGGATGGACCTCTGCAGATTATCTGTCTGCCCAAAGCAGGTTCATGAGGGCTGTGTCCAGCTGGGCACTGAGCATCCAAGAACAGACACTCTACACCCAGTCAGGGCAGCCTGTGCCAGTGTTGGACCTCCTTTGCAATAATAAAAACAAGGTTTGTCTTTTGTTTAAGAGGAAATTCCATACTTCTCTTGGTAGCCTCCTATCCTATCATTGAGAAAAGAATCTCTGCTTCCCCTGAGCAGTATTTATCACACAGCTCATGGTCAGTGTGCTGGCCACCTGCACCCCCAGAGCCTCTCCCACAAACTGCTTTCCACCCACCTCATCCCCAGCCTGTACTGGTGCACTGGGGTTTTCCTCCCCAGTGCAGGCTTTGCACTTCCTTTGTAGAGCTTCAGCAGTTTCCTGTTGGCTGATAGTTATCTTTTCCTGCATGACTAAACACAAATATTATTTCTACTTTTGCGTCCTTGCCATGTCACTTAAAAGCAGCAGATATACCAGCCATGAGATCTGAAAATGAAACTTCATTTCATACTTCTTCTTTTGAAAAAACTAATTTAAATGCCTCTTAACTGCACTGACCACTGTGCCAAGCCCTGCCAGTTTAACATTAATTATATTTATGTTTGATATTTCTTCGTTTTTTTTTTTCATTGCCTTTTGGCATATCAATGCACTTATTAGTAGTTTAGTGCACTGAGTATATTGATAAATGTGTGGGTGACAGAAAGTGTTGTTAGGAAAGGCTGACATCCATCAGGAGTGCTGCAGGGGAAGGGATCCTTCAGAGGAATGATGGAGGTTTAGTTACAACTCCATCATATGAGGCTTGGCTCATCACTTCGTTTAAAAATGGGGTCATATGACTAACCTAAAACAGTTTATAAAGAACAAATTTTTGTACAGGATAGACCTCTTGAAAGAACCCTCAAAGGTATTGAAGATGTGAAAGTTGTTGCTCAGTTAGGAAGAGCAGACTTGCTGAAAAGGATTCCAAGACAGGTATCTTGATTTAGTGGTCTACCACTGATATCTAATAAGAAGTATATTCAGAGTTGAATTTAAAACCCATTTAGACCACTAAATCAAGACACAATCTCTGTGGGGAGCAGAGGGTTAAAGGGAGCTGAAGGGGCTGGTGGTGCTCAGCTGTCCCAGGCACAGGCTCACAGAAACCCCTCTGTGAAACTCTGATTTTGAACACAGCTGTGCTTTGCTTCCTCTAACCACCTTCTAATTGTCCCTCAGTTCTCAGTCTGAATGTATTTGCCAATACACACCTTTGTTTCTCTGCCAGCACTTGCCCTTTTAGCCAACAAACCACTCCTGCAGGGGCACATTTGTAGAGAGCAATCTTATCCCATTTCAGCTTTCATTTCACAGGGCTAGAAGAACCATGATCTGCAAGTTTTCTCTTGTGTAGAGAATCTCTTTCTCATCCATTCCTGCCTTTGCATGTTTTTCAGATTAAATTTGTAACTTTATACAATATTCCAGGTTTCACTGAAATCTTCCATGACAAAAATATTTTCTTACCTCTACTGAAATCAGATCTCTTGATGGCAATTTGGGCTCATATTTGTTTTTGGCATAGCTTCCTCATGTCAGCAGTTCATAAAAACTGTGATTTTGAAGAGTATATTTTGGGTTCCTCTTCTGTCATGTCAAACTGAGGTTCTAGCATATAGTGGTGCTATTTGTTCCCAAGCACAAAACTACACATTTGTGTATAAATAAAATTCCTTCCTATTTCTAGCAGTCTAGGCTATAGGCTCTTTTAAATATTATTTCTAATTGATAGTCATTGATTATTTGTGTTAATAATGTTTCTTCTCTTTATCAGTGAATTTTCATTATCATGTATCCAGCATCAACATTACATTTTATGTCAGCTGATTTCATGCTTCACTTTGCCTCTTTATTCTATTTATTAGTTTTCCATATCAAAATGTTGGAATCTGTTTCTTTCTTTTGCTTAGTAACTACATAACACACCCCAAGTTCTGGTTTTGAATTCATGGTCAGTTGTCCCTTCTATTTCTGTTCCAGTCACTCTTTTCTTGCATAAGCTGCATGATTTGTCCTCAGGCACTGATGACACACAATCACATCTGGCTCCCAAAAATGAAGGTGATAATTTCTCCCTCTGGGGAAAACTACATAAACCTTACAAGTTTATTATTGCTCACCATGGTTGCTTCATAATTTTTCCTGTTGTTCTATTAAACAGTTTAATAATATACTTTCAAATAAGCAGAACATCTTGCCTCAATGGTGTTTTCTCCAAAGAATTTCTCTTTAGCTGTATGATTTTGTAGGTTCAGACTTATTAGTATTTCTCCTGTTTGCTCTGTTCAAAGGAAGCCAGTTCATGCCTCCACCCATAAAATAATTGCTGTTTCTAATTGCCCCCTGCTTTCCACCCTAGAGTCACTTCAAAAAATGTTGCACTTAGTTTGGTTTTACTCAGGGGATACAAGGAGCTGCTGATCCTGTGCTGTGGAGAGGAGAAAGTTAAATCTCTTGCAGAGTTTTCTGTGTTTTTCTGTTTTATGGAATTGGAAAGATAGCTCGACATGGCAAAAGCAGGTGGATAGAGAGCCAAGATAGAAGAGTAATTTAAGAAAGAGAGGGGGAAAGGCTACAGAAAGTAGGGCAGGGAAGAATTTCAAACACAAAGATGTGTAGGTGGATGAGGAAGAGCTGAAGACTGGCCATCAACAGCAAATGGAGATGTAAAAATGGCACTTGACTCTTGAATCAATTTGTGATGTGCTTTGACTTTTTGGACTGTGGAGATGGAGAAGGTGTTTAGAGAACCCATCACACATGGAAATGGGGAATCATGTAAGCTTTCCTTTATTTTGAGTGTGAATCCTTGAGCAGATGAGGAAAAAATACATCTTCTCTCATAGCTGCACTGTCAACACTCAACTGATGTAGCTATCTACAGAAAAAAGTTTTGTTATTCTTCATCAAGGTTTCCAGGCTGCCACAGCACAAAGAGCCTGTAAGAAACAGCCTCAGACTCATGGCAAATTACAGCTTCAAGGGTGAGCAAGAACAAGATCCCTGCTGAAGACACCTGGTTGTAACACATGTTGAAGTATGGAAAAATGCAAATCCTACCTTAGGAAACTACATCATGATAAAACAAATGTTGTGCTGAAGTGATTCCTATTGCTCCTGTGAAGGGGTCAGTCTGCCAGCATCTCTGGCCAGAGCCTGAAAACTGTCCCTAAAAATCTGCAGCAGATACAGCAGCACAAAGAAGAAAGGATCAGTCTGGAGAATGCTTGCTTTCTGGCTCTTAGGCACAATCCCAGGACCCATTCTGAGATTATTTTTTTTAACTTTATTTACTTTATTTATCATCTAAAATCACATGTGAGCCATTGGGTGATATAACCTGGGATGTGATTTGAAATTTAAAATGAGTAAAAATAGTTGTGCAGTAGGAGAAAGACCATGCTCAGAAACTGTGGAACTTGTTCTAAGTAACTTATTTACTTAAAGAGACCCACAAGTCAGCAAGAGCAAAACAGGATAGTGAGGGCCCACAAACAGGATTAGTATCTGTAATTAACTCATCTGTGGCATATCCTTTTGTCTGCATTTTACTTTATGCTGTTGGTTGTACAGAGCAGGGACCACACATGGTTTAAGATGCTACTGCAGTTCAAATAAATATTTGACACTGATTTAGAGCCATCAACCTTAGTGCCATTTGCAGTTTCCAGATTATTTATTGATGATGTGTGAGTAGCACTGGAAGAGAGAAGTTGAATATCAAGGAGAGCAACACCCTGCCTTTGTTTCTTACACTCTGCTTCCATAAGCATCTGCTATTGGCCATGCTTAGGACAGCATTGAGAAAAGAAAATATTGGCTCATTTGTTAGTCATTATCTTCACTAATATCACTGAGCAGATTTAAAAAGGTTGAGCAATGTACTCTGTTTATGAGACATGGTTGCAAGATGCCTCTGATGTTGAAGCACCCTGATAAGATTAAGATCTCATCAACCAATGAACTATATGAATTCCAATGATGAAAAAAGCTTTGTTCAGATAGGTTACACTGTTAGAGAGCTGCTGAAATTCACCTTATCATTATCCCTATTAGAACAGAAAATAATATTCTTGGCCACATGGTAAATTTAAACTCTGCCAAGTGCACTGTTGTAACACTCACAGCCATGAAATTATTTTTTTTAAGACACTTGAATTTACAGTCTGTGATTTAATTGCAGCTGTAATATCACTGCAGTACTGTTGCAACCTCCAGTGGGGCTTGACTAAGGCAGAGTAATTCAGGCTCCAGAGGATACAGCCTTTTGGGGCAGAATTTAAGGACAGATTGGACATCTGTCAGGTGTTTCTGGTCCCAGCATTCAGTCCCAAGCAGACAGCAGGGTGTTCAGAAATCCCAAACGCTGTAACAAACCCAAGGTAGCTGGGGCACTTCCCAGAAGGGTCAAATCTAAGGTGCTTTCACTGCTTGCAAATGCTCAGCAAACCCAGCAGACTCTGTGTGCTGGAGTTGAGGAAAAGCCTGGTTTGCCCATGAGGAGCACGTAGAGGTTGTCTGCTGCAGCCTAAGTGTGCCAGGCTTGCTGTTTAAGCACTAATTCAATGGATATTCCCAAAGATCCCCCCAAAAATACCAGCTGAAATGCAACAGTCCTCACTCCAACAGGGCTCAGCAGTAAGGCTGAGCTGTGATCTCACTTTGGAGCAGCCTAAATATGCAGTAATCTGGTGATGAAGGCACCAGCAGGGGTGTTGACAGACCTGATTTCAGTCCCAGCCGGGCTGATGAGTGGCTTTAGTGTTAATTCTTTGTCCCATTGTCCATGGCAGTGCCCTTGACAGCAGGCTGCCATCCACCCAGAGTGCCAACCTTCTGCAGCCTCCCACTTCACTGTTTGGCTCTATAGAACAAATCCTTCAGAGCAGGGATGTGGGTGAGAGACAGAATGTGGAGTAGAAAACACATTTTTTTCTCCTTCTAACTAGGATTCCCCTCGGGGAGAAAGCCAATGCCAGTCTCCTGAGGAGAGAAGCCCCTTTCTGCTCTCTGGGTGTCAATGACATTTCTCTCAGCTCTTGGCAGAGCCAGCAGTGGCATTAAAGCTGAATGCACTGCTCAGAGAGCCAGGGTTTGCAATCAGGAGCTGAGGCAGCCAGATGCCTGAAAGGCAACACTTTTGGAAACCTTATTCACATCGATTTGGTGAGCTTGGAGGCTCACTAGTAGAAGAAATCAAACTGGGCATTTCTTCTGTGAGACACTTTAATAGCTGCTCTATTCAGCAGTGGGTCAGGATCTCTAGTCTTTGGCCATACTGGAATTTAATTTGTTTTTTCTTTTTTCTTTATTGCTGCTTAACTCAGAACATTTTTTTCCCAAAATTATTATGGCATAAAATATTATTTTTACTTCAGTTTTTTTCTGTCAAATCCCAGTTTCTGTGACATGATATCAGCTGCATTTAGCTTAACTATTAACTATTAACTATTAACTTTCCATTAGTTAAACATCTTCATATTTCTTGGTGTTTCATGGAAATGAAAGCTGTAGCACTTGGATTCTCTTATTTTACCTGAAGGGCAGCAGTCTGTTTTGCAGATAGAATGTGAAATAAATCAAATTTCCATATCATCTTAAAAAGGTTGAAGGTTTTTTTAATTTCCTCCTTGTCCCATTCCTATTTCTTCATTCCTTTGTCTTCTCTTTGTCTTATTAATCTGGGTGCTACAATCTCTTGGAATCTTTTAAAATCACCAAAAAAAAATTAGTTGGAAGGGACCTCATCTGGCCTGACAGAGGTGACCCCAAGGCTTGACCATCTTCAAAAAAATCTGTTTTCCCTGGCTGCAAACCCCCCTCCTTCTGCTACTGTGGTTTACCCTGATCCCATCTATTGTTTTTGCAAATGTTAATGCACGATAAAGGAGCTGTAGTTGTTTTGGAATTGACTAGACAGGCTGCAAGCACCTTGTTTTGTTTTGTTTTGTTCTGTTCTTTGCCTGGGTGTGTAGGTGGTGGGTTCTGCTGAGCCCCTGTGAGCACAGGCTCCTGCACAGCCACCCTGGGCTCTGGACACTGTAAGCCCCATGTTACAGTGCAGGTGAGAGCCTGCAGCACTAATTTAGGACAAAACACATTACAGAGGTATTGAAACCAATACTCAACCCAAGACTTACAAAATAAGAAAGCTCAGAAAAATAGAGGAAAAAACTGTGTCAGGATAGAGCAACACAGCTCTGGCTGTCAGTGGTGACACCAGGCAGAAACCAGTGGCAGTAAAGGCACTTCAGGGTTTGTGATCTCTGGTTAAGTTTCCTGGTGTAGCATGAAATGCCTCTGTCTGTTCCCTCACTGATGGAACATAAAAGATGCAGACATTTCCCAAAGCATGGCAGCAGCACTGACCTGGTGGCTTTTTTTTTTTTTGCTGGGGTCAAACGTTTGTTAAGAGTTAGGAGAGCATCAGCCACAGGCAGAGCAATGTCTGCTTCCTCCCCTTAGGAATGTCACTAAATGGAGCTGTGCCTGCAGTCTGAGGCTCAGGCAGCACTGTGCTCTTCTTGCCCTCCCTCTCAGAGACTGTCCCTGTCCCTGTCCCTGTCCCTGGGCTGCCTGCTCAGCCCCTGGCTGCACCCCAGGCAGGCAGCTCACAGAGAGCCCCAGGCAGGCTCCAGGGCAGGGCAGGGCAGGGCACAGACACACAGCTGAAGCTGTAATATGTCCTAGAGCACCTGGCAAGCTGCAAGAGCCCTGGCTCTCATTGCCCAGCTAATTAGTTTGAGTGCAGTGCCATGAGGTGCAGTGACAGTGGCTCTGGTCCCTGGTCCTGCAGCTGGCAGGGCTATCTGATAGCTCACACAGCCAGGCACCTTCCAAGGGATGCTGGCCTAGTTATCCCTCATCACACCTTTTAACTCAAAGCAGCACCTTTTTCCCTGGAAGTCTGAAAAAAACCCCCACTTTTGTCTGTCTTTTAATTGTAAATGCTGCAGCAGAAACAATCAAGTGTTGTACTCCCAAAAACCTGTGCTCTGGACAAAGTCGCATTTTCTCTTCAGTATGACAGAATCCAGGAGAAAATACCAGTATATCCCCAGTATTCCCATGCATGTACAGATTGATGGTCTGGGAATGCCTTTGGGCTCACAAGCACAGATGTGACACTGCAGCACTCTTTAGCTTCTCTGTCTGTGTGGGCAGGAACTCTGAGCTCCACCACAGTGCACATCTTCAAGACTTCTGAAACAGCCTCCTTGGCTTTTCCCTCATATGTTTTTTAACATTTTCATTCCTATATGTCAGTTCTTTCTAAATTTTTTTTACTAATTTTGTTGTCCAGAACAGTTATGAAAGTGTTTCTAGTCTCGTGTACTCAAGATTGTACAAAGATATAAGGAGAAAACCTGTGTTTATTCTTCTTCCCTTATTAAAACATGTGAGACCATCTTTTTAGTATGATAGTACTTATTTTTAACCCTGCTCTAATGCAAAAGACTTTGAGTTTCTGTTAGATGACTTCAGCTTCGTCAGGCTGAAAAATGTTTCTGTGTTGGTTAGGGCTTTTTAATCATTTTGGCTTTCACCTATCAGATGCAACACACCCATCTTCCCTTTCATGGAGCTCTTTAATCTCCTTTTGGGACAGCTTGCAGCTGTTCTTTATCCCAGCCATCACAATATTTCTTCACAAGAGCTCTGTGTTGCCATCCAGTCAAAGGTGCTATTGCTTGTTGATTTTCTGTTACTTTTGGCACAGGCTAATCTTGCTTATAGTTTATGTTTGGGGCCACAGCTTATTTCTTCACCAAATGCATTTGGTTTTGAAGTTCTGCAAGGGTTTATCCTGTCACAGGGTGCTCATTTTAGGACTACTTTGCTGAGCCTAGCTGGAATAACCCTTTTGGTTACTCCTGGTGCATTAGGAGCTTTTACACTTTTAAGCTGCTGGGTTTGATTAGTGCAGCCTTGCCCTGGAGCTGTGAGTCAGCCTCACTTGGCAGCATTTACCCAAATGACCAACCCTCACAGCTCCTTTACTCCAGTCTCTGGAACAGTCTCACCACACCCACCAGCATCCTCTGTCCTTTCCTGAGCTGCTGTCCTCAGTTTCTCTGGGATGTTGTGTTATTGTAGAGCTCTGTCTGTCTGAATTTCATAGAGGCTGATGATTGCAGAGCTTTCTCCACAATACTGTATTGTTTATGAACCCATTTTATTTGCAGGTGTCCTGAACCCTTTCTGATTAGTGCTTCTGGGATTCAGGGTCTGTCCTTTTTACCCTCTCTTTCTACTGCCTAGACTTGTTTTAGGGTACAGTTTAAAGTTATATAATCCCAGCTGAAAGCTGAAGAGTTACCTTTCAAGTAATAAAATATTCATTTGGCCCCACTGACATTTAAAAAAAAACATTGAAAAAGCATTTATACTGATTCCCCCCCATTTGTTAAAACTTGTGTTTAGAAAACTCCCATCTGGATCATATTTACTCTGATGGCTTCTTTTAAAACTTTGACAGTGATGGCTCACCTGTGTGAAATGAAAATGCTGTGTTTTGAAGCTGATTGTGATAGTGATAATTTGATTTGAAAGTGTAAAGTTATTGTTGGAATACTCCAGATGGCTGCTGAGGTTAAATAAAGCACAACTGCCTTGAAACAGAGAATCTTGCT
The DNA here is from genome assembly GCA_030060385.1 of Muscicapa striata striata. NCBI lineage: Eukaryota > Metazoa > Chordata > Aves > Passeriformes > Muscicapidae > Muscicapa > Muscicapa striata. The sequence continues at coordinate 2,210,824 of JAREIS010000085.1, forward strand.
CTCTGAGTGTGACAGATGCCTCAGAAAGTTGTTACTTGGCACACTTCAATAAATATTAAAGAGATAATCTTGGGAGAAAACAGTAATTTTATTGATAGAAATGTCTCACAAAGCACAGAAGAAAATTCATCACTGCAGAGTGGAGTTCTCCAGAAGGAAAACATTTCTTTAGTCATTCTTAGCAAAAAAAAGCTCAATAAAATAGCTGATAAAGTCCATGGAGACTTTAGGAAAATGTCATGGGTCAGAATGTATTTTCTTGCTGATGGTTGTGTGATGGAATCAGCACAGTCCACTGTGGGAAATACAGAGGGAAATACACTGAGGGAAATTCAAAGAAGTGGCTTGTAGGTGTGAGGAAGAAAACTAAGAGAGAAATTCTTAGTGTTGCCAGGTACAGAAGAAAGGTATACAAATGTGACTTTGCCACAGAGTGCTCTGGGGAAAACAATTGATACAGGAAGCTCTAAACAATATCAGAGCCCACAGAGCTGCTGGAACTTGATGTTGTTTAGATATTTCAAACTGTTCTATGAGGATGAGGAATTTTTTGGTTCACAGAATGTTTAAGCCCTTCTGTGAGGGAAGAAGTGACAATGCTAGAGAGGACTCAGATCCTTGTTTTCCTGGCAGGCTTGAAATGTTAGAAAATAAGAGTAAGCTGACTACTTCTGCCAGGAAGAAAAAGATAAATATCAAAACTGAGTCAGAAAGGATCCTATATGCCACATCCAAAGCCATGTTGCAGAGTCTAAACTGAAGGAAACCCAAGAGCCAACCTCACATTTGGAACTTCACCAAGATTTGCTCACAGTGTGCTGGCACTCAGCTCTGCTTTCTGATGTCTGCAAGCCCATTTTCTTATGAAGAGCTGCAGACATAATTTCATAACTTGGAGGATGATGGCATGTGACTTTTAGGTTCCCAAGACACATAAAGTGAAGTCAGGCTCAGGATGAAGGATTTTCCTCCACGGATCCCTTTCTGCTGTGCTGTGGCACTGGCTGATACAAACAGTCACAGCTGAGTGTGTGTCTGTGTTTATGTGCAATCCCACTTGCCACCTCTGCTCATTAGAGAGTAAAGAGTGAACACTCACCAGGAGACAAGTGAAAAAGTATGAAATCCCTTTTCTGAGTGTGCTGGTTTGCTCACACTGCAGAAATGGGCTGGACTCCTCAAGGCTGAGACAGGATCACAGGCTGAGGAGAGTGTGCTTCATTCCAGTGGCCAGCCCATACCTGCTTGCAAATGGTTCTTCTTTCTAGTATATTTGGTTCCTTGGACTCAACAGCATGAGGTTCATATCTCAGTTTTACTGGTAGTGAAGCCAAGGTACAGAAAATTTCACAGCTGAAGGCTAGGCAGCCTGGGAGGAATGAGATTCTAAACCCACAGTTGCTGCTCTTCTTTCTAAGCCAAACTGAACATGACTCTGTCCTACATACATATAAAAGTATTACAGCATTAGGCTTATCTAAAGACTTCAGCAAATATAGCCATGAGCCCTGAAAAGCTGAAAACATGGGAAGGCTGCAGCTGAAAGTCCTACAGCCTTGGAGAGAAGTTGCATTTAGAATAAAGAAATATGTATAGCATACTTATTCAAGAAATGTAATAGTTTAAGGACTGTTTTGTGGAGATAGTGGGGCATTTGAGTTGGTTCTGCTTTCTGGGATCAAAACTGACCTTGTGCCCTCTCACACAAGACATGTATTTTTTGTTTGCCTCAGCCTGAAAGGTCACTCTTTTTGAAAACATTTACTGTCTCCCAGCAAACAGTGACAGTGCTGGGCAGGTTTTGTCCAGAGAGCAGAGAAGTAGCTGAAATGTCAGTTTTCTGTAATTCATGTTGCTCCATCCAATTTGTATACTTAATAAAGCCATCCACAGAAGGGATATCATGTTATGTTCATGATAAGCTACCCACAAGCAGAGCAAAGTGTATGTGTGGGATTGTTACTGATGAAAAACTCAGTGTTAATGGCAATAAATGATGCTCTGTACTATGCACTGACCCTAGGAAATAGAATCCACTTGAGTGGATACAAGAATATTTGTGTGAGTCATGCCAAACCAAGGCTATGCTTCTCAGGGATGAAGCTCATTCTTAGAAAGGAGGAAAGAAACATCTTTCAATTCACAAAGCTGACTCAGAAAATGACTATGCATGTCATACAGCATGTTCATACAACTCCTGACATGGTTTACAGGCCTCAGCTGCTTTCAAACCACCTTGTTAGCCTAAGAGCAGTGAACCTCAGAAAGTGCCCCTGGCAACACCAACCACAGTGCCCTGACCCAGAGAGAGGTGCAGGTTTTGCACAATGTGATCCCTCAAGGCAAGCAGCTGCAGGAGCAGCTCCAGCTGAGGTTTGCTCATTAATGCTCCTGTCCTTGTGGGGCAGAGGGGCACAGACCCTGTGTTTGCTGCAGCCTAACCCCCCAGGTGATGGATCCCCACCCTGTCCCTGTGTGCTGGGTGTGAGCTGTGCTTGCTTCACCTTTGCCACAGGCAGGGAGGGGATTACAGCTCTGAACCTGCCAGTTTGGGCAGAGGGCAAGGGCAGCTGCACAGCCAGCCTTCTCCTGACCTCTCACCTCTGCTCCCTTTCTCCCTCTGCACACTCTCTGCATATGAGTGGCATCTGCTGATGCCTTGGCTTTCAGCTTTGATATTTTTCAGAATCTCTGCTGCTCAGTGTGTGACTCTGACACTTCATGTTAGGTGTTGGTGAGTTCTCTTCACAGGGGAGTGACAAAACCATCCCTTCCCAGCTGGAGAATCAAGGACAACTGGTACCCAAAAAGCAGAAACAATGGTGAGGGAAGGGGGCAAGCCAGGGGGCTGAGACTTCATGGCCTGGGGCTGAGGTATAATAATAATATACCACCATAATTAACCCCAATGGGTAGATGAACCAAAACTTATAAAAGTGTAAAACTCACTGCTGGGATCCACCTTGGATTTGGTTTGGGTGTAGCCCCAGCCAAGGTGCATCCCTTCAATAAATCCCTGTTTTATTCCTTTTGCTTGGTCTGGTCTCTGCTCCAGGTCAGCCTTTCCAGGCAACATGCCACCTCAGTTTTTCATACAGTGACAGCTATTGAGCCATTTCTGAAAGATTAATAAAATTTCTGTTATGGAGGATATTGCAATACATTGCATGCTAAAGACATTCCTGTTTAAAAAAAAAATCTAATCTGTACCCCTCATTCCTAATGAAGTTTTATTTAAAAATACTTCCTATTTTATATCTGTAATTTTACAGATAAGACTGTATGAGGAATGGGAAGATTTCAATAGCCTTGTACCTTCCATATGATTTTTCTTTTCAAACAAAGAATTCAGGGTAGTAGCTGCTCCAACATCAAAGTCACTCCTGAATATTAATATTGGAGTATGGATTCTCACAATTCTGTGTACACTGATTTCCTGACATGTTTGAATTCTGAAAGATGAAAAAGATTTGGTGTGTTGACTTAAGGAGATGTCTTTTATGTTTGTAAGAAGCATACAGTTTTTCTTGCACCAGAACTTTGTCTGGGGCTTTGCTGGGAAGGCTTTTACAATTCTACTATGTTGAGGTGGTTTAGTGTTTTGAATTATTGCAGGCAAAAGTCCAGAGGTTGAACTTGATGATCTTGATCCAGATCAGGATATCCTAGCATGATTCCATGATTTTCTGTAAAGCAATCAGTTTGAAAAGTGGCTAGTGAAGCAGATCCTAAAGAGCAGAAGTTAAATTATTCCTAATGTCAGATCATGCAGGAAAAAAATTCAATCCTAGAGCCACAGGGAAAAAATATTCTTGAGCATTCTCTCTGTACAGCTTTATTCACCAGCAGTGTCATGCTGAGTAAGAAGAGCAGCTCCTGAGCCTGAGTTTCTGTCAGGAAGCAACACTTCATCCAGTATTTTCTAGAAACTCTCACATTGCAATCTCCAAGTTTCAGCTTTCTTCTCTTTGTTAGCACAGACTGGAGTCTCTGTTGCTATTGTTCAATGCATTTGTGTGTTAAAGGTAAAGGGCACAGCAAATCCCAGCTTTGTACAATTTGTAACTCTGATCCTGTGCTGCCTGAGAACAAACAGACTCTTTATGTGTGGGAACAGTGACAGCCACATCCTGGCCTTCATCATGAGTAATTGGGTGTTCCATTTTACCTGGAACTAGAACAGCTGGTATGAACAGAAGCTTAAACTCAAGGAAAGGAAGCAAAGGAATAAAGAATGGCGTGTCTCAATAGGGCTTAGTCTAAGGTGAGCCTAGAAGGAAAGGAGCCTGATGAAACCTGCAAGGAAAGGAACCAGATGAACCCTGCATAATTGTCTCCACAGGGCTGAGAGGGCAAAAAGAAGTTTAGGATGGATATTAAGTAACTTCAAAAAGTAGACAAAACTACTCACACCCTCAGAGTCAATTTAAATTTCAGACTTACCAGCCAAACATTGCTGGCCTCCAAAACCTTCTTCTGTTTCACTGTTAACCAGAATGCTCCTGAGTGTGTCACAGCTACACGTGGCAGAGGAATTAGGAAGCAAATGGTGGGACAGAGAGAGCTCCTACTGATGGGGGACACCTGAAAGGAATGTGCAGGAGTAAGGAGATTTGCTTGTTGAAAATAGAAAAGGGTCCAGAAGAATTCACATCATTTATAAATGATGCAAACACTTGCCCCCTGCTCAAAGACAATGGGCAGGGTGAGAAATCTCTGAGACACATAAATCATCTCTACTTTCTGGAATAAGACTTGCACCATGTGAAGGAGAATGTTGAGTAGAAATATGCACAAAACACCCAGGGAACAGTGGGGTTTGTTCTTACATTAAAACTTGGAGCTTCACTGCTAAATCCCTTTGCCTTTGTCTTCCAGTTTGTAATGCTGGATGATCACCCATTTGAAATGATGTTATTTAACCATAAAGGTATTATTTGACAAATGCTTTAAAATTTCCTTGAATTTGTACATTTTTATGAAGTATTGTGTGGCTCTAGTGCTGATTTTCCTGGAATTAAAATCCCTTCCTTAAGCCATCTGGGGGACATCAGTTATCTGAAACTACCATATGGCACACTCATAGGCATTCCATTCCATTTCCTTGCTCTTTTGAAAATGTTGACAAATTTGACTTCGAGAGAAATGTTTAGCTATTATTCATTAATTTTGGGGGTTGTAATAAAAGGCTGAAGAGATTGTTTCATCTCAACGTGAGAGCACCATCTAGAGGCAAATAACTCAAACTGTAGCATAAACCCATATCAATCCCTCAAATTATTGTTTTCTTTCAGAATTCTAGGGGCTTTCAGAATTATGTTCAATATACTTTTAATAAATATTCCCGAATAAACAAACACTCTCAAACAATTACAATGTTGTTTGAGCTTTGCCATTAGCCAATTACCTACACCTATTCATCCCAGAGAAAGGGTCATTTCAGCTTCTTTTGGTAAGTAGCTGGATTATTTAATTAAGCTTTAATTGCTTTTGCAGCTTCACCTAGCTGTGCAGGGATGCCTTAGATATACATTTCATGGCATTACAGTCTGCTTTATAAATTCAGTGTATTCCCACTGATCCTGATCCAGTGATTCTCAGTGGTTATGAAGATTCCTCCAAACCAGGGGCATGAATTATTAAGCCTCTTGTTTCCATTCTCTGGGATGTCAGTATCTCCTTTTATGCCATCACAAAGTAGTTTAGTAATCCTAAGGTAGGAAAGGTCTTAATTTGATTATTAAAATACTTCTTATGCTTTGCACTTCTAGAGCTTCCTAAGTGTTTGTTAAGGAGGAAAAGATCTAAGGGGTCATTGATTTCTTCTTCTTTTAGGTTTTATGCCTGGAAATCATGTGAACTGCACACAACACCTGCAGAGGATTGGAGTTCAATATGTGGCTCAAATGGGTTTAACCTCTTGTACTAGGAACAAATGTCACCTGACAAAATGTGACAAAATGCACTTGTGCCCACTCCTTGTAATTCTAGCAGAGAATACAATTACCTTTGAATGTTGAAGGAGATTTAAGCCTTTTCTGGGATGGCAGTTGAGATCTACTTGAAGGAAAACTCTTGGTTTGAGGGATAATTTCAGGTCTGATGATACCAGAAGATCACTGAAACCAAGAACTTCCATGCCCAAGGGGAGCCTACAAGACAGATTGGAAGGGGCTGTTTCAAGAGCTTGCAGTGACAGAACAAGGGGAATGGCTTCAGACTGAAAGAGATGGCTAGATTAGAGGTTTAGATTATATATTACAAAGAAATTCCTTTCCTGTGAGGGTGGTGAGGTCCTGGCACAAGTTGCCCAGAGAAGCTGGTGCTGCCCCACCTCTAGAAATGTTCAAGGCCAGCTGGATGGAGCTCTGAGCAACCTGCTCTAGTGGAAGGTGTCCCTGCCCTTGGCAGACAGGATGGAAATAAATGATTCTTAAGGTCCCTTCCAACCCAGGACATTCTATGATTTTCTAAGGATCAGATTACATCCTTGAGGATAAGTGTGGCTCTCCACAGGGAAATCAATATAAAAGTTTGTCATGGTTTACCCTGGCCCCACACAGCTCCTTGCTCACTCCCCCTGCAGTGGGATCTGGGGGGAAAATCAGAAGGGTAAAAGCTACAGAACTCATGGGCTGAGATAAGGACAATTTCATGGAGAAAGCAGAAGCTCTGCACACAATCCCAGCAAAACAAGGAGTTAATTCCCTGTTCCCAAGGGCAGGCAGGAGTTCTGCCTTCTCCAGGACCCATCACAGGTAATGGTCACCTGGGAAGGACAAGCACCATCACTCCAAAATCCCCCTTTTCCTCCTTCTTCCCCCACTTTCTGTGACATCCCAAGGTCTGGAATCTCCCTCTGGTCAGTTGGGGTCACCTGTCCTGGCTGTGTCCCCCCCCAGCTCCCTCACCAGCCTGGCTTTACAAAAAGCACAGAAGGCCTTGGCTCTGTGCAACCCTGCTCAGCAACAACAAAAACATCTCTGTGTTATCAACCCTGTGTTCAGCACAAATCCAAACACAGCCCTGCACCAGCCTCTGCAGAGAAAATTAACTCTATATCCAGCCAAAACTATGCAACTAAAATTTTATTCCCATTGGGAAACAAAAAACAGTCAGGGTATTTGTTTTCTGCATGCCTTGGGTTTCAGGGGATGGTTTTTATACTGGGACTAAGGAGGAGTTAAGAAGAAAGTGGGAAAATTACTTTAACATAGATCAGTGGCTCTCAAGTCTTCCACATTGGATCAAATTATATAGCTCAAGTCCCAAGAAAGTGAAGGAAAAACATATTCAAAAGCTTGTTAATTGCATGCTTTAAAAGTATGAAAAGTTGTATTTTACAAAAGCTGTGTGACTGAGCAGATCTTTGGAGACAGCTGATTTCTGAGGTTAAGGCTTCCTTACTGCATCAGAATACTGATGTAAGTGTTATTGTGTAAGTGAGGCACTGTGTGAATCACTACCATTACATCTTGCTTCTAACATCTGATTTCTCTCAAATATTTACATTTTTTTTCATACAGGCCCAGTTTCTGCTAATTTTTTCTGTCTAGGAATCTGCCAGCCTTTGCTCTGCAATTGATTAGAAACATTCATATGCCCAATTCATGCAGCTCAATGATTGTGGCAGTGACCTAGCTGGGAGGAGAAGTCAACAGGAAGGTGGGAACATCCTGAAGTATTCTTTCTAAATCTGTAGGAGTTCACCTGTCAACCCTTCAATTGAACAAGAAATGAGCTCCACCACAGTCCAGATGGAGCCTTTGTGCAACCACAGCTCACTGACTTCAGCAGGATGACTGCAGGGTGAACTTGGCCCAGTTTCTCTCTGCTCTCCCAGGGCTGTGGGAAGGTTCTGTCACACCTGGGCTGCACCAGGAGCAGCGTGGGCAGCAGAGGGAGGTGATCCTGCTCTGGTGACCCCACCTGCACAGCTGCATCCAGCTGGGGCTCCCAGCACTGCAGGGACAGGGAGCCAGCCCAGGGAGAGGCACCTTGGGGAGCAGAGAGATGGAGCACCTCTCCTGAGAGAGCTGGGATTGCTCAGTCTGGAGAAGAGAAGGCTTTGGAGTGATCTCCTTGCTGTACCTGAAGGGAGCCTGCAAGAGAGATGGAGAAAGACTATTAACAGGACTCGAGGGAATGGCTTCAAACTGGAAAAGGGCAGGTTAAATTGGATATCAGGAAGAAATTCTTTCCTGTGAGGGTGGTGAGGCACTGGCACAGATTGCCCAGAGGTGCTGCCCCATCCCTGGAAGTGCTCAGGCCAGGTTGGATGGGGCTTTGAGCAACCTGCTCTAGTGGAAAATGTCACTGTCCTTGGCTGGGCTCTTGCATTAAAGACCATTTAGGGGACTTTTGTCCCCTCCAACCCATCCATACTATGATTCTATAATTCTACATTCTGTATTGTTTGAATAGTAAATTGGTCACTTTTTTTTTTCCCTTAGGAATAAGGTTTCTGGCTATCTGCATTCTTCTCACAAAAGTGAGAGATTTGCTTCTCAGTGGCAAAATTAAAGAATCCAATATTGCTATTAATATAATATTAGTTTCAGTAGCAGAAGCAAACCCATGCATTGTACACCTGCTTGTCCCCCAAGCCCAGGAGAGGGCAGCAGAAATAGAAAAATATGTTTCTAATATATTCAAGGATTGAAGGATATCCATGTAAAGCTGATAAGCAATTTCCCATCAAGATTCTTACCATTCTTTCTCATTTCCCCAGCAAACAAACCCCTATCCTTGCTGGCAGTACATGGGACTCTTGTATCTTTTATTGTGGATGTCATAAAAAAAAAAAAAAACAACCATAGAAAAGAAGGTCCCCAGGCCAAACATGAACTAAGCCCTAAGTTCCAGAACTTATCTCTATAAAAGTTAGAAGAAGTCTCTTAGAAACCCATGGCCTACCTCCCTAGAATGACACCAGCTCTCCAGGGACACATTTTACAGACTTTTATTTAAATTTAAACTTGTGTGGTTTTGAACAAAATGTGAGTCTGTTGATGAGGTCAATACACTCACATCAGATATGAGGATGTAATAAAAAACTTCCTTTGCCAGGGCTGAGCTTCCTGCTGTGCATCCCTGCCTCTACAGCATTGAAAGAACTGTCTCTGCTGGGAATGCCTGCTTGCCTCTCAAAACAGAAAGCTGGGAATTTGATCTGTAGATCACAGCACAGAGAACATTTCCCAGCAAGAAGGTTTGGCCTGTGGGAGCAGTGCTCTCAGGGGAAGCACACACAAGAGTCTTTTGAGTGCTTTTGAGACTGTACCAATAAAAAGCCCCAACACCCTGGCAGTCTGCTCTCAAGAACCACCTAGGAAAGTTTGGTCCACTGAATTTACACTGAAGGCAGCCACTGCCACTGAACCCTTGGAAGTGTTGTCACAGCTGTTTTGGATCAGCAAACTTAATGATTCAATATTTCATGCCCTGTGTGCATGCACTGAGCAAAGGGAGAAGCATTATAAAGGGCTGCTTCTCCTTGCTGTGTGTGTGATCTGGTGTGATAAATTCAAACTACACCTGCTCCCGCATGAGCTGATGTACTTTTGTTTTGTTTTTCTGGTTCTGAGCCAGATATCTGGAGAAATCAATTGGATGTACAGATGTAATGATAAGATGAGGCAAGAAAAGTGCATGTTAGGCAAAAAATGACCTTTGTGATACCTCCATCTCAGCAGATCCGCCCTTGATTGCAAATATTCATGACTAATGGAATAATTGTAATTATAATGGAACACTTGTTGTTGAGATGCTGCAAGTGCATTGCATTTTCAGAACCTTTTGTGTTTGAATGTTTTGCCAGTGCTTGCTGAAACCCTTGATCTGCAATAATTTTCTCTGAAACTTGCCAAAGCCAACTTACAGCCAAAGCAATGTATGATAAAAATTCTAAATGAGGTAAAACACTTTGATGGAAAAGTTATTTAAATGCACAAGTGTTCTTCACATAAATACTTTCACATAAGAATTTTTTCCATGCCTGGATTATTTTTCTGATGAAAACAGAAAGTGAGGGGACAAAATCCTTGTGGGAAACTCAAGTGCCAGTAGATTATATATCTTAACAAGTGATATTCTTAGGAATACAGAAATTTCTAAATCAGGTCATACTCAAGATCCATCTTCTCTATCTACCACTTTTTAGCATGTTCAAATAATTCTGAGAGATGAGTGAGGCAGGAACTTCTTCGTTTATGTTGGTTATCCTTGCAGTGGTTTCCACTTTAATTATTCAGGCAAGCAATGTACCTAAATAAATCTTAGTGTTGTATAATACACCAGATCACTTTGAAGAGCCTTTTTCAAAGACTGACACAACTGCTCACTGTCCCCTGGAACAGAGGCTATTTCTATACAATGTTTTGCTTGGTGTGAACAAAACTAAATAATGAAGATCCTCTACCTACCTTACATAACTTGTTTCTTTCCCTAGTTACTGTATCACGTGGCTTATAATTAAGTGTCATTTGACATGCCTAGTTCAGTTTCCTTTGTACAGCTAAAACTTTGTTCTCTTTCCCCCTTGCTTTTTATTTTTCCTTGGAAGCTGCTATGTAACTACCTCAGCCTAGAATCCTTAAAAAAAAACAACAAAAAATGCCAGTTGTTTCAGAGCCAGGGTGGAAACTGTGATCTGAGTTGTTTGCATTTCTTTCACATTTTTTTCCTTTGCTTCAAGAAGGATGAGCCCAGAAACTGCAGGTCAAACATCCTCAGTGCTCCTGTACAACCACAGCTTGGGCTGGACTGGTGCAAGATGTCAACCTTGCACTAGTTATGGCTGGGCAAGGTCTGGAAAGAAAGAGCACTGCTGCTTCAAGTATGGGAGATTCTGACTAAGGGGAAAAGTGTTTCCCTCCAAGGTAATTAAACAGAAGCCCAGAGAGCTTCCAGGATTTTTTTCTTTGCAGATTTTCAAGAGCCAGCTGAATAAAGCATGCTGGGTCTGGATTAATTGTCGACCCTGCTTTGAGCAGGCACTTGTGCTACAGGACATCTGAGTATTTAAGTGGTTTTGTGAAACATGAGATAGTTGAAAGCCTCTTCTTTTAAAGATATTACATGGAGTGTGGTCTCTTCTGAACGCTGATAAATTTAAAATGCCCTTTACAATCTTTCATGGTCTGTACTAAAAAAAAAAAAAAAAAAAAAAAAAAGTGAGCTATTTCTGTGGAAATGTAAAATATTGATGTGATATCATCACCTAGTTAGTCTAATGCTATTTACAATGCAGGCACAGAAGCTGAGCTAACACCTGTGTCTCACCATCATGGGAGGACTAGGATGTAAGTAAATGCCTGTGACAAAGTATTTATCATACTTGTGCAGTGAGATAGTACAGAGAAGTGTTTTATTACATGGAGGTGGGATTGGCACCAGAAATAACAGCTGTCAGTGTGAGGCTCTCCAGAAATCCCAAAAATGACAATCATTCCAATCAGTGCTCATAGCTTTGCAAAGAGCCTTTACATCATGCTCCAAAAGAACAGAGTTATAAACTAAGCAGAACAGTATCTATTCATATTTCTTCAGAAATATGGTATGTAGTGTGCCATAGGGCTGATTATAAACTAGGAATAAAAACCCCAGAGAGAACCTCAACACAGATGGATAAAATAGCAAGGCTGATGGAAGCAAATAAGTGTGTCTGGAGAACACAAAACGTAGACACACATAAAATGAAAAGCTAGTTGCACACAAGAAGCTTAAAAATCCAAGCTGCAAAATTTTTTTTTGCAGGGGAAGACAAGATGAGGTTGCAGCCCTGGCAGAGTAGGAAATCTGTGCCTCTGGCAGGTGTCAGATCCCTTGTGCCAAAAGCTGGCACACATTACATAACAGAGCAGCAACAGGCTGGCAGCCCCATGGCTGCAATGCCCCCTCTCACACCAAACCAGGTCAGCTTTTGGTCTCCACAACCATGGGAAGGTATCTCCACTCACAGGAGTGATGCAGGGACCCTTGGGTGATATTTCCTATTTGTTGCAGGTAGATTTCAGCTTTGAGGTTTGTGCACAGAGCTTGTGCTGGTTTTGTTTGATGAGAATTGCCACGAGCAAGAGACCTGTTGTGGCATTTGTGATAACACAGTTGTAGGGCACCCTTTCCAGAAGGATTCTGTTCTTTAAGAATGTCCACAGTGTGATGAGGTCATATTTGAGCATGTCCACAGATCTGTCCATTGCAATGCACTGTCCTCTCTTTACATTAATCAGGGTGCTGGGTCACAGTGATTGCTCAGCCTGAGGGGGCAGAAACTGGCAGAAATATGTTGCAAGCATTAAGGACTCCTGGGGTATTCTCTTTGCAAGTACTTCCAACACACAGCTCCATTTTAGAAGGCCCTAAGAGTTTTAGAGAGTTAGAATTTGATCCAAGAACAGCTTTTTCACTCAGCATACTCTAGGTCCAGTGGCTCCTTTAAGGAAAGCTTTCAGTGCTTCAGAATGAAATCTTTCTTTTGAATAAATGCTAAATACTAATGATTTCCAGAGGAAAAAACACTTCTCTGGCTTCTCATGCAACCTTAAATTCAAGGCCAGCCTTGCAAATGTGCACCATTCTGTTTGAATATTTGCTCCTCCTCACATAACTCAACCATATACATCCAGCCTAGTGCATTAAAAAAATGCCTTTTTGACCCAACCCAGTTGCACAGTGTTATAGTCTGATATTTCAGACCTGCTGTTCTTTTTAAATATTCTTTCATAAATATCTGCAGCCAAGGCCCAAATCCTCAGATGCTGAAAATCAGCATTTGTTCCTTTGAGTTGCTCTCAACCCAACAGCTGGTCCAGCAAGGGCCGAGTGTAAACCAGGGGGATGCACTAATTTTAAAGTGGTGTGCAAAGAACCTGCTTTGCAGAGTGAATGAGGATGTTTGGAGAGCAGAGTTATGTAATTCATCTATTTTGGGGATTAGCCATCCCCCAAGTTCTGAAAAAGGTAACTGGGTTGGGCTATTTATAGAGCCTGTTCCTGCAGTTACAGCACGGAGGCCAGCACAGAGCAGCATTCATCTCAAGCCACCTTCTCTGTGTGCCCCAGGTGCATTTATACATCACAAATGTCTATAGATCTCTCAGATCCTAAGAGATTTAGGGGTTCAGGATGCACTCCCAGCTCAGCATCTGTTGGCATGGTAGTATGCTTTATTTCCTATCAGCTTCTGGCCATGCCTTGGGTTTTGGGGTCATTGGTTTTACACAAAGATTCCTTATGTGTTTCTCGATGTAGGAAAGAGTAGAAGGGTCACCAATCTTGGGAAAGCTAATGCAGCAATTGTCTAAATCACTCTGCTCTGTAATTCCACAAGCCTGCTAGGGAAGATGGCTTAGGATCCTTCCTTCACATGATTCTCTGTTTCTAAGCTGCCTTTGTAGGACCACTGAAAAATACGAAGCCCCTTGTTACTGCTACAGGGTGAAAATTGTGCAGAATTAATGAAAAACCACAATCTGTGCTCAGAGTTCTGAATCCTGAAGTCATACAAAATTGTACATCTCACAGGAAGAGAAGGAACAGTTTATAGAAGGATTGTGTAGGCTTGGACTGCTTCTTATGGATTCTGCTTTTTAGGTATAAATGTTTGTGTATATAAATTGCTATCATTTCTTAAATGTTGAGGAGCAGCCATTTGTTTACTGGGCAGTGAGAAGAGGGCAGAGGAGACTATAGGAGGAAAGTAATCTGGGTAATGGTGGAAAGCCTGCTCCTCACAGAGGTTTATCCAGAAAAATTAATTTAAGGACTGGATTCTGTAGGGCTGACCATTTCAATAATGACCAGGAACCATGGAAAATGAAATTACTGCTTGGGCAGAATTGGTTCCTTCTTACCCTCACTAGTGTGTCCCATGAGATGGGGATATCACAGTGTAAAGGAGAGAAAAACAGAAAATTAGGGCAGAAATACAGGGTTAGGTCCTCAGTTACCCATCACTCTAGTTTGTCACTCATGCCCAGTGCAAACAAAGCAAATTTTGATTTTTTACCTTGTCCAAACTGCAGAGGTTAAAGTGACAATGTGCAGTGCATGCAAGTGGTGACCTAGGCCTTTTATAAAAAGCAGAGAAAATTAAGATGAAGAGCCTGACTGTCATATGAAAGAAGGCACAACCTATGAATAGATTTCAGTGGAAGCTAAGCAAAGGAAAAACAGTTGAAGATGAAAAATTCTAAATTGAGATGGTCTTTATAGCATTCATATAAAGTGCTATACTTCTTGGTGGACTAGACTGTGAGAATTACTATTAGATTTTCATGTTAGAACTGATATTTCAGGGGATGCTAGGAAAAAAAATTAGTTTTGAGAAAAATTCTAATCATCACAGGAAGATTAAAAAAAAAATATATATATATATAATCAAAATAATATGCTGGGATTTAAAATGAAGAAAATTATTTGTTCCAGAATTTGATTTTGGCAAATATTAATAGTCCCACCAATAATTTAGTGAAAAGGCTATATTAAATAAAGCAGGGAAAATACAGAAAAAGTGTTATCCCTCTAGCAAACAACATAAATGTATGTAAAAATACATTAAGAGATTATAGTGAAGAAACTTTAGTTCAAAATATATACCTATGGAGTTAATCTTTGGTAAGTATTTACATAGAAGTTTCCATTTAGAGGAGTTTATTTCTGGGACAAAGTCCTTCATACATAATAGAAAGCATTTTATTTGTTGTAATTTATAGTTCAAATAATGTAAAGCTTTCTATTAAACACACCATTATTAGAGGGTCTGCATCTCCTTGCATATTTTCATAGCACATAGCAAAGTATTTTCTTTCAAAACTCAAATGATGATTTATGCCCGTTCTGTACATTTGTGAGTTTTTCAGCAGACTGGGGACTAAGATTTTTCCAGGATAGTCACTGGATTGCAGGAAAGGTCTGAAATATCACCCTGCTTTTGCAAATTGCACTCATCATTCCCATGAGATTTCATCAGGCTCCAGATTTGAGCACTTGCTTGAGTGCTATCTGCTCATCTGCAGTGGCTGCAAAAAATATGGGAATATGAACTTGAGCTATGTTTTCAGGAGAAAGGATAGAAAAATACTGGGCTACCTGCATAAAAGCTGCACTCCTTCCTTGTTTTATCCTCTATCATCCCAAGTCTTCATGGCTCTTTTATGCAGAGCTGGCACAATCATTCTTACAATGGTTTTGGTAGGGCAAACCTGATACTTGCAGCTATCTGCTGTTCTTAATATTTAACCTAATATTCAAACCTTTTTTAGCAGATGTCCTAAATGCTTTTAAAATGTTAGTTTTATTGAATGTGCATGTGTGTGATTCTGTGTGTGGATTTTTACTGAAGAGAAGTTTCTGAATCCCAAATGAGTGCAGTGCTTGGGACTGGCCATGGACTGGGAGTGATTTTAGACTCAGCCCTGTTTCAATATTAGATGCATTTCTTTCTGGGATTACTTGTGCTCCAGGAACTGGTGTCCTTGTGTGGCTTGTCAGGGATGCCATGGTGGTTTCAAGGATGGCACTAAAGAACCTGAGCTCTCAGTAGCTCTCCAGTTTGGTGTTATCCCTAAAATCCAATGATCCAACAGCAGTTTTGAGTATTGGACCAGCTTCCTGTCTACTGGAAAAGGTCATAAAGTACTGTATTGCTCATTATAGCATTGAATTCAGCAGAGCATTGACAGCATGGTGTTTCAGTGTCATGAGGGCTAATATTTATTAATTACTGCTGTAAAATAACGTAGCAGAACTTTAAAATCCAAATCAAAACCTAGACTTTCACTCACTACATAAGTATTCTATAAATACTTACATGTTTAGTGGACAATTCACGAACAGAACTTTAAAAATGTGCCAATGGGTACTTGTTGAAACTAACTATGGCTTTTGCAGCCAGCATTTTTGTTAGTGACCAGTGAAATATGCAGGGACTCAGAGGTAGCTCTCCTTCATAACTTCCCTTGACAGCCATTTTAGCATTCCTCCAGGCTGCTCTGGGCTGTTTCACCCAGCTTCAGATTCTTCTCATGAGAGAGAGATGAGGTAAGCAGGAGGCTCCATCTGGTCTTCAAAAGAGCCAAGTAATGCTCTGTGACATTCTAGGCAGCCACTGTACAGGGTGGCATGCAGGGAGCAAGCACTCCTGCATTCCTGATCCCATCAGCAAAGCCTGCCATGCCCATGAGAGGTCAACAGGGCCAGGAATTCTCTGATAAACTGGACATGGCTGAGTGACACTGAGGGCAAAAGGAAGTGTCCATCCATTGCATGTGCTCCATTTAATTATCCAACTCCAGAAATAATCTGGATCACAATTACCATGACAGTGCTCAGTCCATCTCCCCAGGTAAACAAGTGAACTTGAAGTCAGGTGAGGGGGACTAGAATCTACCAGCTTCTGTTCTCTCTCTATCTTTCTCTCAGTGATGTTTGCATTCAACCCATCTTTGTCTGAATGTCCATAGCCTAGAAAAAAGCATCATCAGTACATACTTTCCTCAGAAAGAAAACAGGGAAATTTGGAAGTACTGCGATTCTCAAGTGAAAGATTTTATGCAACTGAAGATATGCTGGTAAGAAATTATGTCCAAAAGCAAATTGCCAGTGGCTGCTAAAACCAAACTGTATGAAGCAGGTTGGACACAAACTAGAACTGTGATAAGTGACCTTTTGAGAAATTCTTGTGCTGTTTCTTTTCCAGTTGGATAAAAAACATGGGGTTGAAGCTTCATCTGAACCCAAAACCCACCTGAAGATACCCAACATTGCTTATATAAATTACTTCTGCTATGGTATTTGAAAAGCCACAAATCTTGTCAATCAAATGAAGTTCTAAAGAGTTTACTGACTGTCACTTTGGCTTTTCGTTGTGTCAAGACAGAAACATTCCTTGGACACATTTAGAAAGTTGCCTCACCAATCATCCAGTGTGTCATCAATTACTTTGTTCCCTTGCTCAATGACCTACTAATATTCTTTAAGCCATAGCTGCAGTTAAGAAAGCATTTTATCTGGAACTAACCCCTGGAACAAGCAATGTGGGAAAAGCCTGCTGCTGGAAATAGCACTGCAGGAATCTGTCTCCAGCATTGAAGACTTAAATCTAGAGAAGAAGAATTCTGCAGGAATATTAATATACCAGATGATATCATTAATTTTTGAAAATGTGCTTTAGTCACTAAACAGTATAATGAAGGTTTTGAGTGCTCTAACCATATTCCAGTGATGCACCTCAGGATGGGTTTAATTTCAAGATGTAGTATAATACTTTCCCTTGACAAAATGAATAGAATATGCAAAAGAAGTTTAAAAATAATTCAGGATTTTTGCAATATGGTCGTTGTTCACCTATCTGTCTCATTCTTTCCCCTTGTTTTCAGCCCTGGGGTCTGATTACATCCAATGGCATAAATTCAACGTCAGTGGCACAGCAGCTGCAAACCAAGCAACGCTGATTTCTTCATGCCCAATTGGTTCAGGTATCTGCACAATCTATAAGGGAAGGTCAGGGAAGGGTAGGCTGCTGGCTGATGGAGAAAAGCTCTTGTCAGAGGAAAAGGCTGTGGTCAGCTCTTCCTTCCCACACTGTGGTTCCAGCACCTTTGGTTTTTCAGGCCTCTCCCTCATCCCCAGAAGTGCCAAGCCCTGCCTGGTGTCTGCAATGCCTCCTGGCATGGAGAAGCCTTTCCTGTAATTAACTTTTGAGATGCATTATTGGATTTTCTCATTCCCAATAGCATTCTGTGACTTTAGGTGGAGGTAGAAGAGGACACCCTACTCAAGCTTAGATCTAGCCTCAGAAAGTCAGCTGCTGTGCATAAACAGTCAGACATTTGAACTAAAATCTACTAAATATTATTGTGTTTCAGCCTAAAAAGGGGCCCGTACTCCCTTTCTCATCTTCCAAAGGAGAAGAAATGCCAGCATTGCAACATCTACACCAAGAATTTGCAGCCAGTTTCTGAATCAGTTGCCTTTGACTGGCAGGTAACTGGAACATTTAATGGTTTATATTCTCCTGAGTGCTCTGTTCACTTGTACCCACTGATTCCTGCCCTGGCTCATTCTTAGCCTGCTGTGTTCAGAATATGGAAACTCAGAGTCCACTATGTTTTCCCTCTTCTTGTTCCAAAAGGAGCAAGAATTGTCTTCTATAGGTCAGGTCTCATTTGTAGGCACAAAGAACTCCTAAGAACCTGCAGATTTTTTCATCCATACTTTGCCTTTGTATTTATGTGCACAATCTTATACCTACCAAATATCATCAGATGCCTTTCAATTGAAGAGATACCACTTAATTTTTCTATCTGTTGTTTCTTCTTTGTGGTAGTGCCTATATATTTGTCTCATTTAAGTTTTACCTGCCTGCATTTAACAACTCGAAGCTTTCTTTGTAAACCCTTCCAACAGCTTCAGAGCTCAAATTATCTTGGGCACAATTCTGAATTTAAAAGCCAAACTTTCTCACAGCTTCCCAGGACTTTCTTTCTGTTGAGGCCTCTTCACCCTGTAAATGAAATGTCAAATCAACGAAAGCATCTGAGGGTGGGTACATGAGGGTCAGGAGGGTGTGTGTGACAGTGACATCAACTGAGACAATAAAAGGGCTTCCAAGTTACTTAGAAGCTCTATTTTGAAGTTACATTTAAGGGGTCCACTAAACCAATTCAGTGGTCTTTAAATACACTTGACATCAAGAGACAGTCATCTGCTGACATACCCAAGCCAGAAATCTCTTTAACATTCTATCTGGTAAGTATACTCTACTTTTTTCCAAGTTCTCTGGAAGATTTATTAGAATATTTTATCATTGATTCTTTACCCATTTTCATGCTAGTTCCTTTTCAGACTATCTTAAAATATAAGCGAATGTTAGTAAGACCAAACTGTTCTGTTATCTGAACTAAATTTGTGAAATGAAAAAGTCAGAGACAGTGAATGAGAAATATCTTGAAGCAAATTCAAATTCTGAATTTATAAT
The DNA here is from genome assembly GCA_030060385.1 of Muscicapa striata striata. NCBI lineage: Eukaryota > Metazoa > Chordata > Aves > Passeriformes > Muscicapidae > Muscicapa > Muscicapa striata. The sequence goes on from JAREIS010000085.1 coordinate 2,229,806, forward strand.
CCTGGGTTAGATGGACTGTCATGTCAGAGACCTTGTTCTAAATGCTTTTTTGACCTAGAGCAAAGCTGCAGAGAAACTATTGCAAAAAAAATGGCATTGTGGAGTTTTATGTCCCTTAGGTTTCAGTTACTCTGTATCAAATTTCTTAAGTGGTAACAAAAAGATGCCTTTTCTGCCTGCCAATATGGAAAATCCAGACTAAAAACTGCTATTGGAACTGTGTCATTTCTGTAGCATCATCAATGGTAAATATTTTCAAAATACATTTCAAATGGCAGTTTCTGACGATGATGTAAAAATCAGAGGGGAATTCATACAGGAAATGCAGGATTATCCCTGAAAAGATTAGGGGCTTAATTCTGATTTCTCTTCTGTAACTCAACAGGGACTGGCATATCTATGAAAAATTGTCAGAGAAAGTGTCAGCCTCTTCATTCTAAAGAATATGCAAAAGAAATAGAGAAATAGAGAAAGTTTTATTCTAGAAAATTTTTAATTTCAATAGCTATACACAAGTATTTCACTGGACTTGAAGGACACAAAGTCCATCAAAGGACATCAAATTGATGATGGTCATGACACTAATAATAATATTGGAAGAACATGGTGCTTTTCATCCAATTATGCAAAAGGTACCCAGATGATGATGATGATGATGATGATGATGATGATGACGACGATGATGCAGGCTAGCTAAAGCTGACCAAAATTCATGGAGTTGCCCAGAAAGTAACAATGAGTTGCTCACAAAACTAGTACTAGAAGTAAATCCTTCATTTGTATTCCTTGCTCTAACCTGTTTAAAACAAAACAAAACAAAAAAAAAAAAAAAACACCCAAAAAAACCTGTTGTCTGATGTTTTTCAACTTTTTTTTTTTTTTTTTTCTAATTCAAATTTGTTTGGAAGGAACAGAAAGACCTTGAATTACAGACTTTACATGTATTCATTTCTACCTTTGTAGACAAAATGACTTCTATAAGAAACCTGGCCTGGGCTGCAATCATTTTGTGTGCCATGTGCCTTTTTACAACCTCTGATGGAAGACCGATGGTGTAAGTGCATTGTCACACACTGGATGACTTTTGCTGCTCCTGAGAATGTGGTGGTTTGTCTGTGCATGTGTGTGAGAGTTCTGTTCCTGCTTTTGAACCCTTTGGCCAAGCTCTGTCCTCTAGAAGCAGCTATAGAGGTCTCAGACACTCTGTATATGAGTGTGTATATGAGTGTATATATGTTTTTTTAAAATAAGCAGCTGAGTAGAGGGATAAAAATCATGTAATTCTTCTCTTATTATTCAAATGGGATGAGCTCCATGTCTTGGGGGTCTACACAGGTGCCCATCTTTTGCACTGTGAGAATCTAGCTGTAACTCACACTAGGACACTGACATCCACCAGCTGAGACACAAATCCACAGGGAATCATGCTTCCTTAGCTCTGGTGATCACAGAAAACTACCACTGAATAAATGCTATTGTTTCATTGATCACTTAATATTGTATAAACCCTAAGCTCCTCTACGATAGCTGGACTAAATTATGGAGACAATATAGTCACAAAACTGAACTACTTCCCACTTTTGATGCCTTCTCACTGATTGTCCTGGTTTGAAGGACAGGTGTCTGCCAATAAAGGCAGAAACTTCTCTTTGAAATGGAGGATGTAAACTCCCTCCCTCTAAATTATGAGAATTTTGAAATTAAGGGGCTCTCAGGCAAAGATATGGGAATTAGGAATAACAGTTCTTTACTAGGAAAATCAAAATAGAAATACAGCATTACAAAGAACAATCCCAAAACACTGACAGTCAGAATCCAAGCTGACACCTGTCAGTCAGTCAGGGTGTTGGCACAGTCCCATTCCATGGTGGCTGCATCCTCCTGCAGTGGCAGATGTGGTTCAGCTGGAGCAGTGCTCCTGGAGAAGGTGCAGTTTCCTCTGAAGCTCCAGGGACGATGTGGACAGGTCCAATGTTCCTCTGGGATCCATTGGAAAGACACATAATCTTGCTGTCCAAAATGTCAGTTTTTATCTGGGTAGGAGAGGCTTGGTTCCTGCCCCTGGGTGGAGCATCTCCCATGGGATGATGGAATTTTATCAGCCATGCCCTGGGACTCAATGGCCCAGCAGCAGATGATATCTTCCTGGAGGGAGGATGGGATGTGGAAAAGATAAAGATGATTGCCTCACCTTATCTTAAAGCTGGCCCATGAGCAGATAGTGTGTGCCAGGAGATCAGGGGCACTGCCCCACCCGGTTCAACAGATGGGGACAGAATCCACATTTCTGGCCACATCAACCCAACGCAGTGTGGAGTGGCAGAAGGGCCCCACGGGGCTGTTCCTTGCTGTGCTCTGCTGCAGGAAAAGGTCGGTGAGTGAGATGCAGCTGATGCACAACCTGGGCGAGCACCGGCACGCGGTGGAGAGGCAGGACTGGCTGCAGATGAAGCTGCAGGACGTGCACAGCGCCCTGGAGGACGCGCGCGCCCAGCGGCCCCGCGGCAAGGACGACGTGCTGCTGGCCCGCAGGCTGCTCCCGGAGCACCTCAAGAAATCCCTGGAGATGGACAAGGCTTACATGGATGTCCTCTTCAAAACAAAGCCCTAGTGAGGGCAGCCAGAGCGCTGGGGCTGTCCACGTGAGCACCTGTCTGTGTAGCATTGATCAAGTAGGGCATTTCATTCCTATTTATTCCAGCTGCAGTAAGGATTAAAGGCTCTCTGCAAGGCTCTCTTCAAGGCTGTAGCCCCACTGAGTGAGACATTTCACAACCAAATAATAAAATGTATTTACAGCCTACCCAGGACCACTGCTGGGTTCCTTTTGGCTGATGTATCTTAAACATTGCCAGCATAACAGGAAAAAGAAACCCAAACCAGTAAGAAACCTGGAAAACCATTTAAGGCCAGTTCTACAACTCTTTGTGTGCAATCACTAGGCCTGCTTGTACTGTTAACCAGCAAGGAATAAATGCAGGAGAGCCTGTCTCCAGAACAGGGCCTAGAGTTAAATTTTGTTTAACTTTGTACTAATGGAAATACATAAATTAAACACACATTTATTTTCAAAAGAATGTCTAAAATCAAATAAACATTATTTACACAGTAAAAGCTGCACAATAATAATTTAGGATTAAAGACTGCAAACAGAAAAGAAATAGGAGAGGAAGGCAAAGCTTAAGATTAAAGTACAAAGGGCTAAAATTAAAACAAATTCAGAAGAATTCTGCAAAATACAGAAATGAAGGGAGGGTTTGATTACCTTCCCCTCCTCCAAAAGATGAAATCCTAAAATTACCTGCAGAAACAGTGGGAGCAGAGATGGTTGCACATATATAAGCATGGCCCTAACTATAGAACCAGGAAATTATTCCATACCAGACAATTACTACTGAAACAAAAATCTTGTGATATTTGCTTTTTGTCCCTCATTGACTATCTCTGATCTTCTGTATGTTGTGCTAGGCCTTGTGTAATTTTTTTGTGAGAACAGTGGCTCTCATGAATAAAATTACTCATTTCCATATGCAATTTATGGTAGAACTGGGATGTCTGTTTTCCAGACCTCCAGAATGAGAATCATTAACATGCAGAAATCAACCTGGGAGAGGAGCCATTAGCTGGAATACATTCAAACTCCAAGCAAGACTCAGAAAGAATTGTACAGGGAAAAATCAACTTTGGCAATGATTTTAAAAAGCAGCAAATACAAAATCACTTTGCATGGTCTATGCATGTATGTGCTCAGGAGCCCCAATAGTTTCTGATGAATTAGAAGGTTTTCCAAGTAGGAATACTGGTGGGTGCCTCCAAATTTGCCACTGGCAGAGCTCAAACCCAGATAAATTGCTGCTGTAAGCCCAAGTGGCTGCATGGATGCTCCCATGCTGGCTCTTATTTGTTTGTTTGATGTCTGGCATGCCTTGGGGAGCCTTGCAAACCCCTCCTGAGTCCCTACAAATAAATATACAAATATCTACAAATATAAATGCAACCTGCTGAGGGCTAGGGATGTGTTTGTGACTAGAGAGCTGTGGCCCATCCTCTGGGCCATCCTCGTAGCAATGCAAAGGCCCTGATGCTGGGAGCAGATGGCACAAGGGTTCTGTGCCACCTGTCTGCTTGTAGGATCTAGGCCTTAAGGTGCACTTTCTATTTATTCTTTAATCAGGCATCTGTGCTAACTTCAATAAATAAAATTGCATTTTTGTACCTATGTCTCACTTATATATTACCAATAAAGTGGACCAAAAGCTCTTGGACATTATTTTAAAGCATAAGAACTGACTGGCCTGTGACTGTTCAGATATAATTCAGCATTTAGGGTAAGACTATTAAGCCATTTAATTTTATGACAGCAAAGGAAGCACAAAAGTAATTTTTATTTTTCCTTTCAATTCTTCCTGCATAATGGTAGTTAAACAAAAGGGGTTTACCTAGCACAAATTTATTTATGTCCCGTTACAATAATGACACATACACAACCCATATAATCTTCAAGTGCCAAAATCATAACCTGTTTCATTGTGATCTAAACAAAAAATTCTATTCTCTGAACAACAATCCCTCTTGATCTTCAGCTATGCAATAGATGAATGATGATTACACAAATATTTAAACTTCCTGTACACTTATAGAATGTCTTTTCAGGACTAAAGTCAGCACAGTGGCAGATTAATTAGTGCTAGGTAATGCCCATTAAAAATAAGATGTAATATTAACATAATTACTTACTAATTATCTAGAAAGTAGATTTGTTATTGCTTTTCAGCTTAAACCTCTGATCAGTGTAGCAGCAAAAGCTTCAGCAAAAGGGGCAGAGGATATTATCTAAAACATTTTAATACCAAAAAAAGCAAAGGTTCACCTTCAGCTGGACAAATGTGCAATTTTGGTCAGCTCCTTTCATAGATTGAGGGGACCAGAAAGAGAATGGTGAGAAATTATAGGGCCACTGAAACGCTAATATATGGTAATAAATCTCATCATAATAAATTGTAACAACAGCAGTCAGAAAAGAAATAAAAGAGGTATTTCAGATAAAAGTATATCAAATATCCAGGCCAGATGGGGCTTCACTGGGGTTGAGGAGAGGGAAGGATCACCTTGCCTTTTAATCTGAGAAAGGGCTTTTTTTGCCAGAACCTGTGTCCTCGAAGGCCTGTCCTGTGCAGATGCATCTTGACTGTACACACCTGGTTTTTTTAGAATTCTCAGTGAAAATCAGTCCTGTCTCTCACTGGTGACTCATTGAAACAAAAAACACCAATATCTATATCGATCCTCAGGGGAAGCTAAACAGTAGCACATAAAAAAAAACCCAACAAGGTCATGAAAATCCAGCAAAGCCAAAATCACAAGAAGCCAAACAGAAACAGGACAGATTGTGAGATCTGTAGGTAAAACCTCCTTCTGGTATTTGACTGATTTGTCTCTCTAAGACGCTCCTGATCTCGCCTGCTCTAAATGCTGGTGTTTGGTGCTTGGTTCACATGTGGCATCTGACTCCTCGCCTTGTTTGCACATCCTGACAGCTTTTGTGCCAGCTGCTTGCCCCTCATTGTTCTTCTGCTGCCTTTCTAGAACTGTGTGCTTTGTCTCTCTGGCCATTGTCAAATGATGGCAAAGAGAATTTATTTAACAGCTTCACGGTTTGCTGTCTGTTGGAGCAAAGCTGCCATCCCTTATGGGGCACTTGGATATAGCAAAGGCACAAATCCTCCCTCTCTTGCCCCCTCTTTCCCTCCTGTCCCCAGTGTGCATAAGGAGCTCTACAGTCCTTTCACCTGGTATGGAATTCAAACTCTGCTTGTATTTAGTAATGATGCATCAGAGAATATTTTAGAAAAAAAGACAAATGTTTTCTTTAGATCTGAATCCATCTGGGGCTCAGTATTGGGTTATTCTTCTTCCTCTGTCCCACGAGGAGTGTGAAGGGTTTAGTGGGTTTAGTGTCACCTGTGACACTTCAGTGTCCCCTAAACTGCGGGACAGGATAGTTCTTCTGGGATATTATGGAACGACAGCCACGTCTACTAATTCTATTCCTAAACACACTGCAGATTGCACAGACTCTGTGTTTCCTATAGGGCTGTACAAACACAGAATTGCAATTTAAATCAGGAATCAGTTTTAGGATGAAGGTTGAGACAGCAGAGACGCCAGCTCAGTTAGATATAAACTGTATTATATGGCAGCTATTATACCCTCAGTGCTGCTCTTCAGGGGAGATCCCGGCTCCACAGGGGAGATCCCAGTTTCTCAGGAGGGATCCCAGCTCCTGAGGGAGATCTCAGCTCCTGAGGGGAGATCCCAACTTCTCAGGAGGGATCCCAGCTCCTCAGGGAGATCCCGGTTCCACAGAAGAGATGCCGGCTTTTCAGGGAGAGCCTGGCTCTACAAGCGAGACCACGGTTCCATAGAAGAGGTCCCGGCTCCTGAGGGGAGATGCCGGCTCCCCCGCCCCGCCGTTCCCCATGGCCGTCGGGCGGCGCTCGCCCTCCAGCACCGCCCCGGCCCCTCAGACCGGCCTCACCCACTCTCGGCAGAGGGTTGCGCGGGGGGTTCATTTCCTTTCAACCTGACTTGTTGAGGTGTCTCTTTTATTAATACATTTCACTCCCCGCGGTATTTTCCCGTAGAGTTTTTTATTCCCCGGCCGCAGGTTTCCCACCCCCGCCCTCAGGGAGCTCCCAGGCAACGGCGTCCCGCGCGCGCCGCGCCCCGCCCCGCCCCGTGAAGTCTCGCGAGATGCGGGCGCTGCCACCGCCTCCTCCGCGGCGCGGGCGGCTCTCGCGAGCTGGCGGCGGTGCCGGGCCTGGCGGAGCGGCGGCGGGAGGCGGCCGCGCCGGAGCCGGTGAGTGCGGGCGGCCGGGGGCGGCCGGCGGGCCTTTGGCACCCTTCAGCCCGGCGTCCCGGGGCTCCCGCCGGCCCTGCTGCAGAGCCTTTAGGATCGGAAGGGGTGCCCGGAGATCCCCCCGGTGCGAGCCCCGCGCGGCGGCGGGGTCACGCGGAGCAGGTGGCAGCGGAGCGCGTCCAGGTGCGTTGGGAATGTCTCCTGAGGGGGAGGCTCCGGGAGGCTGCGTGCTGCGGTTCCCTCACCCCCCGGCGCCCCGCAGAGCCATCTGCCCGCGCCTGCCGCCGTGCCCCGGCAGCTCTGTGCCGTGAGCGGGCTGGGCACGGCTTAAATTCCTGCTTTTCATCCTGCATTGTTTGTTGGGAGCACCTGCAGGCGCTCGGAGGCCTGTGCGGAGCCCGTGGTGGACTGCCTGACAGCCGTCGTTTCATTCCATAGCATTTACCCATTCAAGCGATTTCAGTATCTTTATAATCTTTATTCTTCGTAACCATATTTTATTTGTAGAAAATATCAGCTGTTTATATCATAAACATATCATAGATCTGTCATAGTACAATTGCTTGTTGAAGTCGCCTGTCATTAGTTTTTTTCTTTACGTTCACTTTTGTCTGTAGCAACTGTGTCTGCATCTATTTCCTCTTTATCTCTGATCCCACCCAGTGTGTCACTTTAGAACCTTTTTCTTTCAGAATTTGGATCGAGCTCCATCATAGACCTCTCCCAGGTTTGTTGCTGTCTCTTGTCTGGCTTCTTTGTCCAAAGGAGTGGTTAAGCCTTGTGTATTTTTGTTCTTTATTGTTGGCTGCCTCTTACAAATTCGAATATATGCTTAAAATCTGGCTTCTCAGTAGCCTTTTGACTGTTGACACTGTTCTCCTTACTTCTGTTTGCCTGTATTCTTCACGAATCACCTCTGGTGATTCATTTAAAGAGGGCTCAGCTCGGTTGTTGCTTCAGCTTTGATCCTTTCCCTGGAAGATACTGTCTTTCCCTCCTAGGTTTGCCAGAGAAACAACTCAAATTATCAGCCTCATGCTGTTCAGAGTCCATAACCTGGTGGACACACTTGTTATCTTTTTTTTCTGAGCTGAAACACGTGTCTCTGCATCATCTGGTGTGAGATACCTGGAATTCCTGTAGCTTGAACACAGGTACAGTCAAAAGGAACTGGATGATATTTTTTTTCCCTTTTTTTATCCATTGCCCTGTAGTTAAGGAAGACTGTTGCACTGTGTTTGTCAGGTCTGTCAATGTGTCTTGGACTGAGTCTCTTGCAAAACATCACAGAGATTTTACTTTCGTTTCCTGTTAAGACCCAGATTGCTGAAAGCCTTTGAGTGTTGCCCCTGGATTTGTACCATTTCTGTCTCCAAACCTCACCATGAATCCTGCCTGTATGAAAGCTAAAGCAGCTTTCATACCCCACACTAAATTCCTTCTTGAAGCCCACTTTTCCTTTTAGGCACAATTGCATTTGAAAGTGGTGAACAGCTGATGTGTGGATGACATTGTGTGTTAAATTAGTAACAGATGTCATCACTGTTGGGTTTTTCTGTCATTTTGTTATAAACTGTGTGTTTTTGCAGCTTGTGTGCTTCAGGCTGGGGCTGCTTTGTCCTGTATTCATACACAAAAATCAGAGCCTCATCCTCTGCCAGTTCCTTTCAGCACAACTTTGCTGAAATCTTGGCCAGGTGCAGTTGCTTATCAATGAAAGTATGTATCTCTTTAAAATATGTATGAAAGCTAATTTAGACTTCATTTCAGGTGGGGAAAAACTGTGTGTGTGTGAATTTTCTTGCTCCCTGAGATGTGTTGTCACTGCTGGGTACAGCCATGGGCACAGACCTTGCTTGTTCCTTCAAGAGCTGTGGTTGCTGCTCTGGTGCCAAGTGGGCTTTCTCTCCTCCCTGGTGCCAAGTGGGATGGAGCCCGTGCCTGCCTGCTCTCTGTGTGCTGGAGGGCCACCATTGGTGGGGCTGCAGCAAGGACCTGGGTTCTGCTCCCTTTCCCTGCACTCAGAGCCACAGTTCTGCTTTTGGAGGGAGAAGTTGCTCCATTCATGGGGCTTTTTCCAGGTCGAGCTGGGCAGGTCTCCCACAGTGAGCCCTAATACAGAGGGGGAGCTGGCAGTCATCTGCCTCTTGCTTTTTAGGCTTCCAGTGTGAAATAGCTGTTTAATCATTGTGTTCCCTTCAGGAATTACAAAGTTAAAGTTTGCAGGATAGTCACTGGGTATCTGTTGTTTATGCTGCTGTAGATAGGAATACCATTGGCTTCCTGTGACTGCTCAGGGCTTTTTTCCTTTTTTTCTTCCTCCTTGCTCATTAAGAGGAGCTTCAATCCTGACCTGCTATGTTAATGTTGAGCCTGTATTGCAAAGGATGTCTCAGAGCTGTGCTTTAATCAGTGTCAGTTTGATAATATTTCAGTGATGATCATTTATAAAGCTATTTTATGTGGCTGAATTGTGACTGATGTCTGCACTAGTTTGCAAGAAACTCACTTGACAGGTATGGATTTCCATGGTATGTGGTGTTTGCATTATGAGCATGTGTCCTTTGAACTGCATTTCTTAATTAGGATGTAATGTCACCATGCTTGCATTCCCAGTGAATCTGACTTGGAAGTTCCTTTTTGTTGTTGCTGCTTTTGTGCTTTGATGACTAGAGGCAGTGAATAGCAGACTGTCACCCCTTACAGAAAGTCTAAATATTTAATCTGAGTCTTGGAGTTTTTGTCAGAACTCATGCCAGGTTTTGTCCTTGCTGGTGACTTGTATGTTGGAGCTTCCTGATTATCTTGGTTCACCTTTCCAGTACTGAGGGAGCAGGTTAGAGCAGAGGAACTTCTGAAACCTGTCCTGCTTTTGGAAGTGCTTCTGACCAAAGTTCTGAGCTGAGCAGATGCCTGAAGTATTGCCTGTTAGTTATTTGAATGTTGTCCTCAGTACTGACAGCAGGAGCCATCAGATCTTTGTTCTACCTGATGAACTGGTGGCCAGAAGACATCTTGGATCTCTACCTCAAAATTGCAGGGTACTGTAATCATCTTTTTTAGTAAGACTCCAGATTTTTGCAGCCTACAGATATTCTCAGCTATTACAGTGTGACTGGCTGGAAGTGCATTGATGTTGGTTTTGATTAGCTTTGCTTCTTTCCTGAAAGATTTCCAGAGAGCATTTTCTACCCCCTGCTGGCCTACAGTGCCTTGAAAAATGCAAGTCCTGCATTTCACAGAAGTGCATATGCACTTCTGTCCAGCATCTGATGTTGTCCGAGTCTTGCTTGATCTGCTCAGCAACCTTTGTGCATTCTGTTTTGTCATGGCACAATGTGAATGTGCTTAATTATTATTTAAAATAATCTGTTCAACATCTGTCACAAATTGGTGTATGATACATCCTTTCATGAGCTCTTTAAGTAGTGCTGTAAGCACATTAATGACTGTATTTTGCAACGTCTGGGGTGGTTCTACCACATTGACTTTTAACTTCTCAGACCCACTGGGTCTTTACAATTCCCTTGTATTTCAGTAGCCTACAACTTTCATAAATTAGTGATGATTCTGGCTTCAAGTTGATGTTAGCAAATCTGAAGTGTTCTGGCTGTCTGTGCTGAAAGCTTTGAAAATTAAAGTCTGCTTCCTGATTTCCTGTTATTCCCGGTGATGACTCTCTGGAGTACTTGTTTCTGCAGAAGGGTATGAAATCATTCTTTACACCTGGAGAATTGCTAATTAGCTAATTAGAATGTCAGCCACTTTGACCAATACACCAGTGTTGTGTGATCTGCTGAGGGTATTTGGATTTGATTCTTTATTTCATGTGCTCCCAGTGCCTTTTCACTTTCACCAGCATTTCAGATGTTATTCCTTGTTTTCATGGAAGGTTTAGAATAGTGTTTGGGGCCAGGTACTTTTGCAGGGATTTTTTTGGTTTTTTTTTTTTTCTTGTACACAAGGTCAGAATGTTCCTCAAAACATGCTTTGTTTATTGCCTGCAGTGTGAATCCATGAAAAAAAACAAAACAAAACAAAAACCCAAAAAACAAACCACAGCTGAAAATTCTTTTCTGCTGCAGGAAAAAGTGGCTTTGCAGAAGTGTTTAAAAATTAATCAGGCTGACTGGTTAGTTGCTTCAGAGTTTATACAGCATTTTCTAATTGAAAAAAGAAACTGTTTTCAACAGAGCAAAACAAAAGAGTTCCTTATTTATAGTCTTATAAGTTTGTTAAAACTTAAAATTGAGAAGCACATTTGGTCAGTAATCTGCACAAAAGTGCTATTAGCAGTGGTCAAGGAGAAAAAAACCAGCTGCATTACAGCAAATTGTTTTTTAGAGTGTTAATTGTTGAGTTACTGTGGAGTGGAGGATGGAGGGAAGACTGTCCATAGTGTGACATGCTTGGAACTAAACAAGAAGTTTCATGAGATGTGGGTTTGGACACTTGGGAGTGTTTCCCTTTTCATAGCTGTGCCCTGGTTGTTAGCTGGGTGCCAGCCTGGCACTTCATCAGTGATACTGCTGGAGTTGCCTGGGAGCTGGGAAAAGGGAATGCTCTTCTTCATGAGAAGCAGTTCCATTTGTTTGTTTCTGTCCTTCTGTGGCATCTGTTGTTTGGAAGGATTTGAGTGTGGAACTGCAGAGCAAAGCACATGGAGGAGCTGATCCTACTCTGAAAGGCGTTTTCTTGAAGTGTGTTTGGACCTGCATCTTCCTGCTGAATTTTCATTATAAGAAAGATGGGGAGAAAGCAGAGGGTATGACACGATTTAAGGAAGTGGTTTTAAATTGGCCTTTCAGCTGCAGTTCTCATAAAAACATCTGCTTTTGCACATCCCTAGAGTATAAAAGCTAAATTCAAATATTGGCCTCTGTGCAAAGAACCAGAACTGGGTGCTGGATGCCTCTTTGTCCTTAGGCACCTGCCTTGGTGTGTACCTGAGAGGGTGAGGTGCCTATAAAGCTCTTGGACAGCTTTCAAGGGGAGAGAGGGTTTGTGGAAAGAAGCAAAAGCTTGTAGAGAACCGTGTGGTGCTCCATGAGGCCTGAGGTGCTTTGGCAAAGCCCAGAGTGGAGCTGGGTGGTGGCACAGTGGGACTGCAGTGTCCCTGGGATATTGCTGCTCTGGCTCTGTGTTCCACACGCTGCTGTGCCGTGAGGAGCCAGGCTCGCTGTGTACCTGCCTGGAGACACTCAATCTAATGAGCACAGAATACAAAGTGTCTTTATTCTTGTGGTGCTTGTGTGTTCCACCTCAGTTGGGAACCACTGCTCCTGGGATTAGAAACCAGCCCTCCTTCCCCTTGTGTCCTTAATAATGCTTTTTCTGTTCTGACACAGGTTGTAGTTTTCTCCCTGTTTCTCCTGATAAATGTGTGTAGATCCCACAGCCTTCTCTCTGTAATATCCTCACACACTGACTGTGCTTTGCTAACCTGACTTTCCAGGTAATACACAATGAAATGCTTATCAGGGCTTTTTAAATTTTTATTTTTTTATGAGAAAGTTGAGTGTTTCCTGTCATTTTAAATAAAATGCTTTTTCCTTTTCCTGACTCTATATGGACACCTGACCATTGGAGTCTTCCAATCAAAGTGCATATAATTATAGAAACTGTAACAGGAAAAAGACCCAACCCTGTGGTGGAGACTGTATACTTTGTATTAAACCTGTTTGCTTGGGTCATACTGAACATGAAGGCAAAAGTTGGATTCAACCAACATTTTTAAGTAACTTGTTCTCTTCTTCCCCATAATAAAAACTTTTGGGTCTAAATTTAGCTAGGAGAATCTAAATTTGTCAGGAGAGCTATTCCATTTTCCATGACTTAAAGGACAGTTTATTTGAGAAGTAACTTTGTTTTAAAGATGTCTCAATTTCTTTGGGACTCACTTCCACGTAGGATAAGCTTCATTGAATGTAATACAAATCTATTAAGAATGAGGTGAGGCAGAGAGACAATGTTTCTACAATATGTAGCTTAAAATTGTAAAGAAACTTAATAGCCTTCCCAATACTTGGAAGGCTTATCTATCTGTAACTCAGTTTTTTTCCAGATGTGCTGCGATTAGCTGCTCAGTTGTGGCTGCTTTATCATTTTTGTAACCAGGTCATTCTGAATTATCCAACTCTGTTGCCACTAGTGTCACTTAGAGGTTGAAGAGCAGTCTTTGGAGATTGGCTGTCTCTGCTGACAGTCACAGGGTGGTTTGGTCTGTGAGAGAATTCTAAAGGTATTTGAATATAGCATCAGACCCCACTTAAGGAAGGGTAGTTATTGTATCTGTTTTTATTACCTTTTTGTGACTTTGGTGCAAAAGTCAGTGAAACTGGACCCTATCAAGTGTTTCTAAGGATTGTGGATTGCTTTTTGGAGTGAGGACTCAGCTATAAATGTTAATTCTGTTTTCCTCTTGGTCAGCCATTGAAATCTTAAAACTGTTGGTCTCTGTTCTCCACGTGGGATCCTCCTTTGAATTGACTTTATATGTCTGAAAGAAAATCATGATGTGTTTGTCTTGTCTTTTATAACCAGTGACTTTTCTGTTTGGACACAGTGAATTTAATTGTTGCAAAATTGAAGTTGCCTGCCAGCATTTATAGAACTATATTTCTTATAACAAAATACTCTTTTTAGTGCAGGTATCAGCAAAATGTGTGAAATATTACTGTCGTGCAATTTCTGCTTCAGTGTATCCTAATTTTCTGTAATCTGCATTTAAAAAATCAAAACCTAACAACACTAAATTCTGCATGTCTGACTTTTTTTTTTTTTCCTGTGTGGCATTACCTAAAGGTAAACACTGCTCTCTTAATGTAGGTTGTGAGTGCTGCATGTGTGCTTTTCAGAGCAGTAGTGTGAGGAAGCTGGCAGTGGAATGGCAGGACGGCCTCATCCTTATGACAGTAACTCCAGTGATCCAGAGAATTGGGATCGGAAATTGCATAATAGACCTCGTAAACTTTGTAAACATTCAAGGTAGGTGCTGTGTCCCATCTATTGCATCTCAAAAACTACACTGAAAGTCCATCCTAAAGGCTACTGTATCTGGTTGTGGCAAGTCCTGTCATAAACGTTGTAATTCTTCTTACCAGGAACGTTTCTTAATTATTTTAAAAGGTGCTTTCTGACCTGATTTGTCAGCTTCCCTAATCTGTGCTTAGACTTGTTTTGCCATGGGTTGCATATTAGTCCTTTTTAAAAAAAAAAAAAAAAACAAAAAAAAAAAAAAAAAAAAACCCCAAACCCTAAATGCCTTGCGTGCATATCAAAACACTGGTTGAGTGATTAAATATATGAATTTTTTTGGGGGTGCTTGCTAGGAGTTACATCCCAAAAATATGTGCAGCTTGTCCATGGTGAGACCTAATAGTTGCTTGCATGCCAGTATCATTCTTTGTAGCACTTTCTTTGTCAAGCTGTGTGTCATATCTTGCTTTTGCTTGCATCTCTCACAGTAAGAATGTTTTTTTTTTTTTTTTTAATGCTTCTTGATTTGACAAAATGATGACATAAATTAGTGTTTTTCCAGCATACAGTGTTCAAAAATGAACTAAGCAAAGCTCTTAGTCACCTTGCAAACATATAAGAAGAAACATATTGCTGGAAAGATATTTAAGTATCCAAATAAGTGTGTATCTTTCAAGTACTTTGCCCTTTTAGAAGTGCTAAATATAACTGAAACATCTCTGTTAACGAGCTAAAATTGTTAGTTATTCAAGATAATAGGAAAAGAGCTAAGGAGCATATTCAATACCAGCAACTCATTTCACATTTTAGTTGTATAGATGCAGATAAACTGGACTCAAGTGTTGTCCGAAGTGCTCTGTAGGCAGTTAATACTGCGGGTTGTTTTCCTGCCATTAATTCCTGAACGATTGTGAGAAATCCAAGAGGGCAGGACAGAAGAATGCAGCAGTAATTAAAAGGCTCACGTGTAATTAGAGGGCTGTGCTGTGGATGATGGGGTGGTTGAGGGAGACCCGAGGAGGGCGGCTGGCGCTGCTGCTCAGGGTGGGTTTGTGGGGTGTGGCTTTGCACAGCTGATGATGTTACTCGGCTGCTGCTGCTCCGTATTTGGGATTTCAGTGTGGGTAGGACAGGGCTTTGTGAGCCTGGGCAGTGCTTTAATCCCCCGACTGAGCCCAGTCCAGGCGGTTCAGCTCTGAACCTCCCATCACCGGGGATCTGCAATGAAACCTAAAACTGCTCTGGTACAGCGAGCCCTGCTGGGGCTCTTAGGAGCTGAAAAGGGCTCGTTAGCACCTGCGGCCTGACACAGGCACTGCAGATTACACGGGTGCTCTCCGTGTGACCAGCTGAGGTTTAACAGCAGGGAGCCAAGGACACGGGCCTGCTTTGTCACCTTTCAGGGACACGACACTGCCACAACAGGGAGAGAGTGGTGCACAAGTCTCCAGCAGCATCATGTGGACAGAAGGGCTCTTGGGTGGGCAGGGGAGTTACTGCAAGTCTGGTGTCAGCAGTTCAGAATTGTCTCTAATCAACACCTTCCCTGAAGGTACAGGAGCTACTGAGTATCTTCGAGACAGAGAAAACCCAAAGGTTAAAGAATGGCTTCTTGGTCAGTCACAGAAATTCTGGTGACAAGCTGTAGGCAGCAGGCAAGTTTGAAATAAAGTGTGGTAGCTGGAAGAAGCTGCAGCAGGGTCAATCCAGCCCAGAGGAGCAGGACACATGTCTGACCATGTGTGGTCTGGGCTGGATTATCTATTTTGGGGAAATATTTCAATAAAAAGCTGTGCAGCTTTCTGCAAAGATTATTTGATGCAGATAGGAGTTAACTCAAGGACGTCCATGGCCTGTTGTTTTCAGAAAAGCTGCTGTTGATCATTTCATGCAATCTGGATTCAAGGGTCACACATCACAAGGTAGGGAATCTATGCCTCAAAGATAATTGCAGCTATTGGACATGTTTCTGGCAAAACACAATTTGTTTCCAGTGCTGAACAGCATTTTTATGGAAACTAGCGTGTGTGCTAGGGATATAGTACTTAAGTTAACATCTGATTGTTTCATTTTTTTTCCCCAAATAAAGTGTTTTTGGAAATCTTTGAGAATGAGAATCTAAATAATAGTTTGACATTGTAATAGAATAAGGGATAAATAAGGATAAATATTTTGTTACCTTGTTCCTTTGAGATACTTGATTACTTCCGAGAATCTAATTATTGGAAAATGGTGTACTTTATTCAAAAGCCTGAACAAAATAATTCTATTTTGTGTGGCTGAATACAGACATATTGTCAGACTATAGTTTCTGACTTCTCCAGACAAGTGAAAGCCTATGTGAAAAATGCAGCATGAGGGGGAAAATGCATTTGGAAGCAGTTGTTTAATTAATATAAGTAGAACTGTTATGTTAAAAGGTTTGAGTACTCCAGTCTTGTTTGTCTTACTCAAAATATGAGTATGTTATCTTGATGATACCTTGTTATCATCAAGAGGAGAATACTTCTGGTTTGGAAAACATAATGGTGAAATAAGAGCTTTGTAATAAATAATCTCAACAAGGGAGTAATATAGGAGATAGATGCTTAGCTTGTCACTTCTTGGTGCTTCAGAGTGCTTAATCCTCCAGCCTTAACATTCTTAAAATAGCTTAGATAATTTTCTTGACTCACAGAAACCATAATCTAGGGCTGTGAGCAGCCCTGTGTGTAGGGCTTGTGTGGCAGCAAGGAAAGCTACAAGTCTGTTAGGGGCTGAGGATATGGGACAGAACTGTCCAAAGGGGAATGGATTGAATCTTTGTCCAGGTCAGCATTATACCCTGTTCCTTCTAGTTTGGTAAGTGTCCAGTTTTATCAACCTGCCAAGCTGTACCTTGTTTTCTCTCCTCCTGTTTCTTGCATGTTCTGAGATGGGCAGTGGAATGGAAAACTCGGATGGGAGAGATGTGGAAAATAAAGACTAAAAATATAAAGCATATGATCCCTGGTATGAATCTGCAGGATTAATTTATATGGTGTTGAAGATGACTAAATAATCATACAAATAGTCTTGTTTGTCTAAGCTATTACAGAAAATTCTTCCAGATGCTTTTTATTTAAGTACCTGAATAACATGGAAGAAAATGTTCAGGAACCATATGTTGAATTAACAGTGGTGGAGGTTTAAATAAATGGTCTCTGAATTCATATTTTCATTATTGGGTGTTGCTGTCCTGTATTTTTTATTCAATTTTTCATCAGTTATTAGTTTCCCACATGTAATTTATCTGTAGTGTTGGTGTTTTTATTGTTGTTGGAAGACTTTAGTTCTGATTCTCTTGCACTGAGTGTTTTTTTCTAGAGTTGTGGTGAAAAACCTTTGGCTTGAATTTGCCTCTTCCTTAAGATTTGTCCTAGATCTAAATTTCTAAATCTGCTTCTGTTTTAGTCCCTTTTGACAGTTTCTTATTTGTTCATTCTTTTTAGATATTAATACATCCAAAGTCTTGTGGGCACTATGGCATTTATGAACAAAATGTGACTCAGCTTTGATTCTGTTGCCATGACTCTTGGATCTTTGAAAATCTTTAATTGCTTTTTAAATCTTGTCCATAGATGAGAAGTTATTGTTATTATTTAGCAGATGCTAAATGCTGGGATTTTTAGCCCCCAATATTATTTTTGCCTGTTGGGAGGATGCATTTATGGGCAGTGAATGAAGTGCCACATGTCTCAGCATTTTGTGAAGTACATGAAGCATCCCCAGAAGAGTCCCTTTCTCATCTGTGGAAGGATATCAGAATGTGGAATGTGTTTTCCACTGTGGGACAGGTTTTATTTCTCTTCCTGTGATTCCTGCAGTTGAACATTTTTCAGCATGGGGCAGGTCTGCACGAGGTATGGCATGAAAATAATGAGGCCTGATTTGCCATGGGCTCAGGTCATACTGTGCATCACCTACTTTCAGTTCACTGCAAACATGCCTGCTCCTAATTGCAGCCTGGCACTGGCAGATCAAAATCTCCTCATCTGGGCTTTGTAGGCTCCAGGATGGAAAGCCCTCAGGAGAAACCGAGGTGGAATCCAGAAAAATGGGCTGCACTCAGTGATGCCTTTTAAAAACACCAGTCTGTTAATCTTTTGTAAGGTACCCAATGTCTAGTGAGTGATCTTAGAGTTGTAGGGACTGGTTTTTGTTTCCTTTTTGACATCCTTAATGTCTGCAATGACAGCTTATTGGCACTGCTGAGAAGGGAAACTTAGCAACTTCCAGGGCAAAAGCACGCCCTGAATCCTCCTGAACTTCTTCAGCACTCAAATTGCCTTTCCCAAATGTTATCAGATGATATTTGTGGTGGACTTTGGCACATTTGATTAGGACACAAAGCACTTTAGAGGTGATTGTGCTCAGAACACGAATTTTTTATGGACAACTTTTCATTGTTTGTACCTTTCTCTGAGAATGGAAACTGTAATGGCTCCACAGAGTTTGTGTTTGGTCCCAGCTCTTTTGAATTTGAACTTCTGAAGCTGTTTTTTAATAATTTGAGATCCTATCCAGTTCTAAGGAGGATAATATTGCTCTGAGTTTCTTAGTTTGATTTTTATTTAACATCCATGTTGAAAATGGAGCAAAAATTGGTGTATAAATAAAGGCAACCAGCGTTCTTTATGAAGGTCTTGTGTTTGGGTAGCTTGGTAGAAGTCATAAGGTGTGAATGTGTTTCCTCCTAAAGGTTAAGTCCTTGCTGCTTTAAAAAATCCCTTTGGCAAGTGAACACTCCACTCATGAGATCCTTTCCTGAAATGGAACTGCATTACTAAGTACATTACTCATGGTTGAGAAAACCCACTGAAGACCAGAATTATGTGAATATTAAAGAATTTTGAGGGTGGAAAGTGTTGACAGAGTTTCTGCTTTGAGCTGGTGGAAGATCCTGTGGCAGCCCCCAAATTAAGCAGTGAGAATTCTTCCTGAGGGCTCCCTTTCATGGAGCCCCAAGTCGAGTGTGGCTTCTGGACTCTTTGTAAGGTTTTGATGGGTGCATGTCCTGTCCTGAGGGGTGATTTTGTGAGATTTGGGAGCCAATCCATCCATGGCATGCTCTTTCTACCTGATGTATGAGTGAAGAAGAAAACACATCCTAATTCTGCTGTGGAGAAGAGGCCACATACAGGGAACCAGGATACTTTCTCTTGCTGCTGGGGACTGTTCCATTAGAGGCAAAAAATGCCTGAAAGAGGTTTTTCCAGCATGCTTTTCATGCAGCTTCTTATAGCAGTGTCTTCCTTGGCTTGTATTGAAGGGAAGAAAAGGCTCACAAGGCTGATGGTTATTCTTCCCCTGGGGCATGAGGAGGGTGCTTGTGTGAACCATCATAAGACCCTAAAAGCAGGAGAAAATTCACTGGTTTGGGTAATTGAAATTGTATGAGCAGAAATCTTCCTTCCATGTGTGGAGAGCTGACTCTTGAGCCTGGAATGCCGGTGTTCTCCTGCCTTTCTAATCACAAGTCTCTTGTTTTTCCTACTGACTTCCCTCTTTATCACAGCAGTCATTTGCTGAACAATCCTCCTTGTTTCTTCAGCTTGCATCATGTTTTAATTTCCACCCTACGACATCTTGATTGTTATTTACTGTAGGACTTTTAAGCTGTTCCCCCAGTGTTTTGTGACTCCTTAGCCTGCAAGCATTCTAAAAAGAATCATTTAAAGAAAGCTGTCTCATAGTTATCCTCCCACCAAAAAATCTTTAGAAAATTTTACTGACTCGCAAATTAATTGGATTTGCTTTGCTGCTTTTTGTGCCTGGTGGGCTGGCCTCGATGACCTATTGATGCGAAAATGCACAATGATTTCTGACCGGTAAATGTACTGATTAATGTAATTACCTACTACTCATGTTTAAGTTGTTACAAAGAATAGTACATTTTCCCTAGCTTAAGCTTTCTGGAAAAGGGGTGCTTGTAGTTAAAAAATAGAGGTTGTGCTGCCTCGTTCTCAAAAGGCTCTTGCTGTACCTACTTATGAACTCAGTGTCAGGTGAATTAATTTTAAATATTAATCCGGGCAGACTTTACGGGAACAAATGGCCGTCCCCTGGAAGTGGCGTGGATTTGCGTGTCGGGGCTGATCGCTGCTCGGGAGAGCCGTGCGAGGGGAGGAGGTGCGGGGACATTTCCCGGGATGTGCGGGTGCCGGAGCTGATCCCTGCCCAGCAGAGCCGTGTCAGAGGAAGCTGCGGGAACGTTTCCCGGCGGTGTGCGGGTGCCGGGGCTGAAGCAGCTGCGGGGACATTTCCCGGTGGTGCCGGGGCTGAAGCAGCTGCGGGAACACTTGCCGGCCGTGCGTGTGCGGAGCCCGGGCGGCGGCGGGACCGGGACCGGAATAGCTGCGGCAGCCGGGGCTGGCCCTGCCCTGCCCTGCCCTGCCCGGCCGTGCCCAATGGCTGCGGGCCCGCGGCAGTGCGGGGTCACACGTCACGGCTGAGGCACACAAACCCCAGACGCTCTGCGAGCCGCTCTCCGCGCATCCTGCCGGGGAAGCTGATGGAGGGAAAAGTGAGGCTCGCCGGCGCTGCCGTGGGCTACTGAGGAAGCCATGGAAATATCAATTATGCTGAACTTAACGAGTGATGCCAAAGGATGCTGATCTGGCTTTCAAAGCTGCCTTTTTGGAAGGGACAGAATTCCTTTGTGCTCTGATACCGAAATTATTTCCGTGCTTCTGTGTTTCCTCCCTGATAGACACGAGAGGAAGGTGAGTATTTGTTAACGGGAATAATGTGTGGGCATTATTCAGGGGAAGAATGAGGAAAAGGCAGAGTAGTGTCCTTTGTGTGCAGGTCAATTGAAATGTCTGCTGACAAAGAACAGGCTGAGGGGCAGGAAGAGGGACATAAGCGCTGTCGTTGTGTAAGTGCTGGCAGGATGAGCAGAAGGGATTTCTCCTAAAGCCTCGGAGCAGGCAGCTGTAACTTAGTGCACAGATAAAGCTCTGCAGCCTGACTCTACAAGTGTTGATTATGGGAATCGCCCTAGTGAAGGGTGCAGCTGAGTTTATATGTTAAGGAGAGTTTATACAAGTTTTAGATTATAGGGGGAAAAAAGGGTTAAAAATCTTGGTTCATCTGCTGCTGCTGTGTCCTTTTTATTTATTGAAGCTTTCAGGGTGGGTTTGGGAGTAATAAGTATATTGATTAAGCACCATTGTTCTGTGTAGACAAGAACTGGTTTTATAAAACAAGTACATTTATTGGCAGTAGGATGCACATGGAGTTTTTATGTTGGAATACATGCTAATTGTTTTGGCAGTAGGATTAATTCGGTCTAATGACTTCTTGTAATAATTAGTAATATATTCAAAGCAATCTGTTGTTATGTATAAAGACAAATTGAAGCTCTCCTTCCACAGATGACTCCAAAGCATCATTAAATTGAAGAGCATTTACATTTTTTAAAAACAGCTCTTCCCTTAACTACAAAAATAGGAAGCATTACCAGTATGACAAGTTGCCATTTTGATGGTACTTTTTTTCCCTCCTTCACATCATATTAAATAGATTTGCTTAAAGAAAACCTTGAGCTTGTTTGGTTTTCTTCATGAGGCAACTGCTTTTAAAGAAAATGCCTCATTCCCTTACAATGACAGAGCTTCCTTGATTCCTGTCTGAGGGGGAAAATAATTTCTGTGACTGACTTAAAGTTCTTGAATGGGTGTAGTGCACATATTCCAATGTTCCTTTGGAGCCAGGGAAAAATGAGTATTGAATTTGTGAGTATTGCCAAAATACATGAATATTCATGAGGTTGTTTGGTTTGTTTTGGTTTGAGTTTATCTGGGGGAAGGGGGGATTGTTTCTTTTTTTCCCCTGTAGGAAAGTAATTGATAAAGCAAGATGTTCTTCCCTTTTATAAACTTTTGGGTACTAGGTGGTCTTACATACATGGAACATTTTCCAGCTTTAGTGAATGAAGGGATGAGGGCTTAAAATGGTGTTTTCTTTGTTCTTTTTCCTCTCTTACACTTTTATATTAAATGCAATGTGTTATTCAGCAC
This sequence comes from Muscicapa striata striata, assembly GCA_030060385.1. NCBI lineage: Eukaryota > Metazoa > Chordata > Aves > Passeriformes > Muscicapidae > Muscicapa > Muscicapa striata. The sequence goes on from JAREIS010000085.1 coordinate 2,251,685, forward strand.
GCAGGAGAAAATTCTGCTTATGGGTTGGTGCTGTGCCTTATCCTCAGCCTGGGTGCAGCTGGTGGTCATCAGCTGGGGGACCCATTGAAAGCTGACTTTGCAAATGCTTCTTTTTGGGGTGAGATGGCCATTGTAGCTTCAGCTCTCTTCCTTGGAGGCTTGAAGCAAGGCTCTGTGCTGGCTCCACTGGGTGCTGTGGCTGAGATTTTGGGTGAATACAGCATGGCAGCCATGGATGTGGCACCTGGAGCTTGCAGTGTTTCACTGCTGTTGGAGGAGTCCTGCTGGTGTGTCTTGTCTGCATGGTGCTCCTGTGGGCCACTGGAGTTCCTGTTTGCCTGTTCTTCAAATGGGGCAGCTCTGCTTTGATCAGTCCTGGTGTAGATTGGTAGGAAGCTGCACCAACACGGCTGTGGAGCTCCCCAGGGAATGCCAGTTTGTCTTGCCTTCCTCATTGGGGCCGGTTTGTACTTAGTCCCTCATGTTGCTGGTGTGCAGTGGAGGTTTTGTGCATTCCCTGCAGTGGGACCTCCTGGCCCCACTGGCTTTGTTAGAGGGAGAAAACAGGGTGTGACCAAGTCCTTCTACCAAATAAATCAAAATCACTTGGTAGTTCCGTCTTCCTTTTTCTTTGAATACTTGCAACTTCTCTTTACAGGAAAATGAAGTCACAGATCTTTCATGTGTGCTGGCTACCAGTGAGCTCCTTATTTAGAGTACCAGTAGAGCAGCTCAGGGACACAACTTTCCTAGTCAGGTATTGCAGGGTAAAGCCAATGCCTGTCTCTTCTGACAGGCTAAGCTCCACCTTTGTATTTTCTCTTTGTTCAGATTTAAAGTCATGTTAGTGTTCTTACTCGTTGTAGAGCAAAGTTGTATTGAAGGGGTAGCATTTATGTGCTCATGCTATTGAACACATGGAACTTTGAGTTTGTTGGGTACACATCCAACAGCTCAAAAAAACTAGTTTTTGTGAACTGTGACTCAACAGTGATGAGGTTTAAGATTGACATTTTAGATGGCTGTTACTAAGATGAATGAAGATTCATGATTCAGCCGGTGCTTTCTCATGCCAAACTGCTCAAATTCTCAAAAATCTTGCAATTTTGGCTTGCGTCCTGTGGCTCATAGATGATGCATCAGTCTCACAGTTAGCATTAATCTGTACATAAAAGGAAGAAAGTGCAACATAGGAGCAAGCAAATGAGTGCTGTGGCCAGCTGCAGTTTGAACAGCCCTTTGAAATTATTTACTGATCTGTCTGTTTCAGAAGCAGTTGATTTACTATTCAAGGATGGTGTCCTCTTCCAGCTGGCAGCCTCTGCCTCTTGCAAGGTGGTGTGCTGATCTGAACTGTTGGCCCAGGCTCTGCAGGGTGGCCGTGGCTGGCAGCAGGAGCAGGATAGATCATCCCTGAGCACTGCCCTTCTCCTCCAGGCTTGCTGGCTGCTGGCACCAAAGCAGAAGTAGCCCCAGTTGCCACTTGGGGAGGTACAGCTGTGCCTGCCATGGCCCTTCCTTGGGGCAGGCTCAGGAGGAAGCGTGGTGCCATCTGAGTCAGTGTGGCTTCCTGTAGCACCTGTTCTTATCAGCTCCTGCAAAGGGATTATTCACCAGGGTTTGCCCTGCTTCACTGGGAACTCTGAATCACTGCTTGGAGGCTAATGTGGCTTTAGATGCTTGTCGGGATTAAGAATCACATTTTAATTGCCTTCTCTATTAAAGGGGAATTCGTGTTTGCTCTGCCAAAATCTCTGATAAGCCTGCATCCCATTACAGTGGTTCAGTTTCATTTTCTAGCGTGTTTCCCTTATTTAAAGCAAATAGAGCTCTTTAGTGCCTGAGAAACAGTGAGTCATGCATTTTGATACTATAAAATGTGACACCTGCAAAACTCTGTTTTCTCACAGCATGGCTGGAAATGTTATCAGGTCTAGGATCAAAGCTGTGCTTCAACAGAGGCCTGATCACATGAGGCTTTATTGGGATTTAGAGGTGATTTGTCACCAGACTGCTATGTAGGTGTTTGAGTACTCCACACATACACACCCCCTTTTGAGGCACCCTTGATTATACCACAGCATTCAAATATAAATGTGCAGATGAGATACAGAGCTTCTTAAAAAAAAAAAAAAATATCCACCATATTTTGCAAGTTTAGCTGTTGTAGTAATGAATATTGTCATGTTTAAACTGGAACTAGAGACTTGAGTCTTGGATTCAAGACTGTAATCCATGTTTCTAATAATTTATAGGTGTGTTTTGTATCTTTTAAAATGATTATATTATGTAGGTATGCATCTGTCTCAAAGGAAAGGTGCAGAGGTTTTTCCTAAATTGTTTTAAGTTTTTTTTGAGGTTTGCAGATCTCACTCTTGCAAACTTTTGCACATTTCACTTTAAAAACAAAGAACTTACCTTCCCTAATAGAGAGGTAAAACAAGCAAGGAGGCATGTTAGCCATGCTGAAATGTTGTAAATCTTAATACCTTCAGAACTGCATTGGAAGTCCTCAGGAAATTTCCTTTTAATGGAAGTGCTTGAATCATTATTCTTGGACTGTAAATCTGAGCGTTTTCAGCCAGAAGCAAGGCTTGCAGTTCTTTTCCCTTGTTCAATAGACCTTTGGCTGACTCCACATCCCTAAGATGCATTTCTTGCTGCAGCATATTTTCAGCTTGGCAGGAAACAGGATTGCAGTAGATTCCCTCTGCACCAAACTCGTGCTTTGTGGATGGGAGATCCTGCCCTCATTCAGGCAGGGTGGGGAGAAGCTCTGTGCCTTAGTGAGAGGCACATTTCTGACTCCTTGCCTTGTGCTGAGCACTCATCTGTCACGGCCTTTGTGTTCTCAGTTAAGCTCCTCTTCCTATCAATCACTGAAACCTGAAACTGCAACATCTTATGCTAATGGAAAGCCTTGATTTTTTTTTTTTTTTCCTGTCCCTACTTCTAAGCAACCTAAAAAGAGGACACTGCTCAACTTGCTTGTCCAGTGAATGCTTTTGTATTTGTTGTGCTTGTCTTAGCCAGGCCATCGTTGTTACCTCTCTGTGTTCTCCTACAGCATCCCTGCAGTCATGGTTTCAGGTCTCTTGGTAGGAGTTATGGGATCTGCAGGCTGCCAGCAAATGGGGCACTGAGGTTCCTCTGGGAAATCAGGGCTCTGCTTTGTCTGTCAGACCTTGTAGCTGAGCAGGTGTCTGTTTGGGTTATCCACTACCCGAGACTTTGAGAATTTCTTCAGTTAAACCTATAAATAAGGTCTGTTGTCTCACACTTGAAAGGTAAACAGCTGATTAACTGCTTTAGGAATTCCAGTACAAGGACACTTTGGTGAACTCAACAATAGCTGTTGCAAGTTGATTTTTAATTTTTAGGTATTTTCTGAGAGTTGTGAATCTCAAAAGTGACTAGTTTTGTTGGTTGGTTTAATAATTGCAAAATGTAATTGATATCTTAAATTGAATAATGTAACTTAATCACAGTCTAAAACATCTTAAACTATTACATTAAATTTGCTGATTTGGAACAAAGATCCACCTTGTTACTGACACTCTGGTAGGTTGTGGCTTTGATAGTATAGCTCATACTTGCTGCCTGGGCTGATGGCTTACTGTTGTTCTTTTTAAGAATAAGTGAAAGTTCCCAACAGAATGTGCAGAAACAAGCTCTGGACTGGTGTGTCTTGATGGATCCCCTCATTTAAGACTGGCTACCTTTGCAAAGGGCAAGTTGCAGGAAAGGTGCAAAGTCAGCCTGTGGCCTGAGGAGGTTTTGCCAAAACAGGTTGCCTTGGGAAAAAAATGACCCTTAACTTCTAATTTCGTTCTTTGATCAGAACATTTAGTTTAACGGTAGGAATCAAAATAAAATGCTCATTTGTGTTTGACCTATCTGTTCTGGAAGAGATTTGTGTGAATGCATCTTCACAGGCAGGCTCAGCTGATCAGGTGCTGTCTCTGTAAATCACACAGCAGCTAACAGGTAATTCCTGCTGCCTACTTAATGTTCCAAGTAATTAGTTGTTTGTTAATACAAACATGAGTACAACAAAGCAAACAGAGCTGGATAATCCTAATCTTGCAAACATGTCTGGAGTGTGAATGCCTTGAAAATTTAGATGTGTAATGTCTCTGAAATTTCAAAATGCTGAACGTGTCACTTATTTCTATTTTCAGCACCTCATCCCGTGTTGCTAAAGGAATAGACTACACCAAAATGAGCCTCCATGGTGCAAGTGGTGGACATGAGAGGTCAAGGGACAGGCGCAGATCCAGTGACAGATCTCGTGACTCGTCCCACGAAAGAGCAGAATCTCAGCTCACTCCCTGCATCAGGAATGTCACTTCACCAACAAGACAGTATCACTCTGGTGTGTGCAGATGTCTGCATTTCAGAATTAAAATTCTCTAAATTTGATTAATATTTTGTTAAAGGAATACAATAAAAACTGTTACTTGTTGGTGGCACAACATACAGATCTCTTGCATGTCACCTGGGCTGGGAATACCCTTGCTGGATAGGCTGTAACTTCTTTTTCAGCCTGTGGTGTCTATTCCTGCATGATGCTCTTATTTAGTTCAAATCACAAGCACAATCTAATTTTGAAAAGATAATTGACTGCATACTTCCCCTTTACCGTATTTGGAAATAGAGGAAATAGGGATTTTTTAAAGTGACAAAACATGGTTTATTTCTTTGAGCTGTAGCACCAACTGTGATGCAATAGCTTCTGTGTTGAGTTCTTTTCTCAGCACTAGAGTAGTAAATTTTCTTTGTAAAGACTTTTGGAGAAGGTAAGGTGGATTTGATGTTTAGGTGATGCAGACTTCAGAATCTCATAAATAGGCAGTTTTTGAAGGTTTCTCTAAGCAGAATAGATTTAACCAAGATAATTTGTACTTCTCAAATGTATGTGTTTTGTGTCTGGAAAGACACAAACTGTATAGAACTCCGTAAATCTGTAAATTAATTTCCTGTTCTTTCTCCTTCCGCGTCGTCGCCACTGAAGATCGCGAGAAGGATCACAGTTCATCCCGGCCCAGCAGCCCCCGGCCCCAGAAGACATCCCCCAATGGTTCAGTTGTCAGCATGGGCACCAGCAGCAGGAACAGCAGCCAGTCCAGCTCAGATGGCAGCTGCAAGGCTGGTGGGGAAATGGTGTTTGTGTACGAAAATGGCAAAGAGGGAGCTCGCAACGTCAGAACCTCCGAGCGGGTAACGCTCATCGTGGACAACACCAGATTTGTTGTAGATCCCTCCATCTTCACTGCACAACCTAACACAATGTTGGGCAGGTTTGTATCTTTCTTGGTTTTGGTTTTTTTCCTTCGTCCCCAACTGTTACAGAGAGCCACAAATCCATTGTAGGTATTTAAACTGTTTAAATAGCTGTTGGACTCATATTGCTGTAGCTGATCTTGCTAATGTTTAATATTACCAGTTTGCAAATGTCTTTAAGTAAAAATCAAATGCAAGTTCTCTGGTTTTGGCAGGGAAGCCACGAGATGTCTATTACCCAGAGAAGACAACTGATAAATAAATTACCATTTCATAGTGTTCCCATTTCTTTCTGTCTTCCTGGGCATTGCTCTGTGTTCAGTCAGCCTCATTCTTCCTCGTTTTTAAAGCTAAGTGCTTTATAAAACAAAGTGGCATAGTGAGTGTAGACAGTCTCTTTCAAACAGCAAGGAGGAAAACCTTGAAGGAATTTATTTTGCTTTGTGGGCCTACCATGACAATGTTGAAGCTCAGCCCATTTATCTTCTGAAATGTCAGATAATCAGTATAACAGCCCTGAACCACTCAGCAGAGAGGCTGAATGCTCTAAATGATCAACACTTGAATGCAAGCTGCAATATGGGTGTAATGTTTTCTGTAGGAACTATAATGAACAACATGTTTAACATGTTTGCTTAGTGGGAAAAGATTCAATACTTGACTTGCTCAAAGTCTGGTTGGTTTTGCCTTGTCCACATGCAAAGGGCAGCACTTAAAATTTTGCATCAAGAAAGAAAAAGGCTTGTCTGTGACATTTTTGATTTGGCTTTTCATTAAAAAGAGCTATTTCTCAGCACACAAGGATATAATCATATTTAAAATATACCTATATAAATCTCTGTGCCACAGCACAGGTAATAAACGTGATTAAACAATTTCTGCTATGTTTAAATCACCTCAGTGTGGGAAAAATAGTACCTCAGATCCCTATTTTGTGAAAAGTTGGGTGAGTCACAGAGAAGGCAAGAAATGTTTCTCTGTCTAAGCTGTCAAGGAAATAAATGGAAGTAGGGATCAATAGAATTAAATAATTGATTTGAAGCACTTGTATATTATACAATCTATGCATACATGTAAATATCCAGACAGGCTGGAAGCATATCAGCTGAAATAAAGCAATGAAATATTTTCCTTTTCCATGCCCAGCCTCAGAGTAGGCAGTGCTGCCTAATGCAATGGATTTTTTGTGCATGTGTGATGCTGAGTTATTCTCCCTTTGGGATTGGTTCAAGGAACAAGCTTATTTTATCTTCTGCTAATTGAAAAGTCGGTTAATAGAGATACGGAAATAGTGCTCTAACACGCAGGTTATTTATAAACCCACTTTCCCTCAATGTCAGGCTGCAGGACACTGAGCAGGAACAGCTTGGGAGGTAAAAGTAACTATAATAAGAATGTATCATTTGCCTTAAGCCTGTATCCTGTGAGACTGCCTTTTTCTAAACATTATTTCTCGAGGAGTGGTGAGAAAAGACACGTCATGAAGTGAAAAACATAATCCTAACTGAACAGAATGCACTGCTTCTCCCCTGCAGCTTCTGTACAATTTCTTGCATCTTATTTTTCCTATTTGCAAACAAGAAAACCATAGTAAGGAATTCTAACCCAGGTTCCTTTCATTCTTGAGCAGGATGTTTGGATCAGGCAGAGAACACAACTTTACACGACCCAATGAGAAAGGAGAGTATGAAGTTGCTGAAGGAATTGGCTCCACTGTGTTTCGTGCTATTCTGGTGAGTTCTTAGGGGCAAATACTGTTGGGGCAAGCACTGTTAAGAAGTAAAACATCTTGGGAAGTAAAACTTGTTGGTTTAACCCAGCTTGCATATTGAGATTCTGTGGATGGCACAGATATTGCTCTTTGTATTGTTTAGCAGAGGGGGGAAAATGCTTGATATGAGCCCCATTTTCCTAGACATGAACATGTGCCAGTCAGGAAGAGAGAAAGTACACATGGAAGATACCAAAGTGACTGCTGCCAGCAATCAGTTCCCCTTTTCCTATGCATTTAGTTCACCAAATTCAGGTATATTCCACCCTTCTAGAGCTGTAGTTAGGTAATGCAGAATACTGGAAGTGAACTTCCCCCAGCTAACAGGAGTAAAGCAAACTTCAGTCTGAGATGGAAATGGCCCCTTATTTAATACCCACACAAGAAAGTAGAGCTGCTGGACTGCTTTGTCAGCAGCCTTGGAATGGGAAAAGCTCAGTGAAATATAGATAAAAGACAGCAAAATTATCACTATTAATAGTTGTCACTTAAATAAATAATAATTTTAACCAGAATTCACTACTCTGGATGCAGCTCTGGAATGGGATAAATTTGAGGACAGGAAGAGCCACAAAGTTTAACATTGGTTACATTTTGGGGGCTTTTTTTGTGGAGAAGGCATCATGAATGAAATAGTGAAATGTTTCTGTTGGTGGATGTTGTGCATTGTGTTTTTTCTTGGTGCATCCTGCAGGATTACTACAAGACTGGGGTGATACGCTGTCCTGATGGGATATCTATTCCTGAGCTGAGAGAAGCATGTGACTATCTCTGTATCTCCTTTGAGTATAGTACTATAAAATGCAGAGATCTGAGTAAGTACAGAGTTTATTAAAATAACTTGAATTATACAAATTGACTTAAGTGCGTGTGTGTTAATTCTAAGTGGTGTCCTTTATTGAGATAAAGAAGATGGCTGGCACTACATGAATCTCTTATGTAATAAAGCCCTAAACCCAATGGATTTATGTTCTTTGAAAAGTCATGTCTGATATTTCAGCATCTGATTCCATGCTGTGGCCACCCTGTGGGATACTTAGCTCTGTGATTGCATTTGCAGTACAGATCCAGTAACATTCAGTGGTACCTTTTTTTGCAGATAATTTTTTCAGCTCCTTGCCTAGGAGAGCGAGGCTGTCTCCCTGCTGGCAGTAGCACAGCTTTGCTGGTGGAATGGGCTGCTCCAGCAGCATGTGCTGCTCTCTCCAGCTCCTTCACCCCTGGGCCTTGGCCTGTGCCTCTGGCTGCTGTGCTCTCTCTGTGTGTGCAGGGCAGGGCCAGCCTGTGGCATTCCTGCTGGGAATGCTGTGCAGGACCCCAGTGCTTTCCCCAGCAGGGCCACCCACCCTGCCACCCGCTCCAGCTCTCTGTCCTTACAGGGATTTAGCAGCTCCTGCCCTGAGGGCTTTGAGGAGCTTTGGCTTTAAGCTGCTGCTTATGAAACGAGGGTTGTGTGCTCTGCTCTCCCAGCAACTGGCTTAAATGATGCTTCTTTTAGGAAAACCAAGAGCAGCCTTGCACAATTACCTAATGTTTAGCAGCAATAAAACATAAAGGAGGTCTCAAAGCCACTCCTCTGTCTGCCCAACACCATGTTAATATCTGCAGGGCAGGCTGGTAAATATTCAAACAAGGTCTGAACTTGCATAAGCTCACAGACTAAGTGTCTTTACACCTGTCTGCAGTAATGCTACAAGATAGACAGATCTTCTCTTTCTTATTGCTGCCTTCATCTCTTTACCAAGCTCTCAAATGTGCCTATGCTTAAAATTTTCTTCTAGGTGCTCTCATGCACGAGTTGTCAAATGATGGTGCTCGCAAGCAATTTGAGTTTTACCTGGAAGAAATGATTCTGCCATTAATGGTAGCCAGTGCCCAAAGTGGGGAGAGGGAGTGCCACATTGTTGTGCTGACAGATGATGATGTTGTTGACTGGGATGAAGAGTATCCCCCCCAAATGGGAGAGGAGTATTCACAAAGTAAGTTTATCCTCATTGTTCCCATCAAACCATGCTGTGGTAGAGGTAGCATGAATGTGATTTAAAGTTGTTGTACAGAAATAAACCTCTTAGTTTGGGTAGTTCTGCTTAATATTTTGTTTCACAGATGCATATGTTGCTTGTTATGTTCAAATGTAATTAAAAGGAGAAGCTAATTTTTATTACTGAGGTATTGCCAGCTCAGAAAGAGCTTGAGGAGACAAATGGGTAGGAGTCAGGTTAGCTGTGGGAGAGCAACTAGAGGGTTTTTTAAGGAAAAAAATAAGTGTTACTATTTTTGGAATATTACAGTTGTGTGGATGATGAGTTTAAGCATGTGTAAATGGACTATACTTCCCTGCAAGATGTGCACCCAGTCCATTCCCCAGTATGTTCAACTCCTTTTCTCTGGAGTTCTTGAGTTTCTCCCCTTCTTCTGAAATAAAAATGCTGGAGGAAAGCAAAACAGTGGAAAAGATAAACTTTTGTGTTTTAAGGCTAGAAGGCTAATATTTGAATACATGGATTTTTTTCTTATTAAAATGTGTTTCTAGTAATTTACAGCACAAAGTTGTATAGATTCTTCAAATACATTGAAAACAGAGACGTGGCCAAATCAGTTCTGAAGGAAAGGGGGCTCAAGAAGATCCGGCTGGGCATCGAAGGTAAGGGAAGCAGTGCCTGTACTGTGCTCTTTGGGAGAGCCTTTCTGCAGGGTCTTCATGTTGATGGTTCTCTCTGTAGCTGGAAAAGCAAGGGCTTGGTGTTGTCTTTCCTGCTGGGGCTGGGTGACAGAAGGGCCAGAGGGGGAATGGTTGGTACCAGCAAGCAACAGAAAACCTGATTATGGGCTCCAGACTGGTGTGCACGTTGTATCTGGCTGCTGGGCTCTGTGCAGACAGCTTAGGTGCTTCCTGCTGCCTGCATGACTTGCATCTCATGCCCTTTGCCTTCTGGTTTCCACACAAAATCTCTGTGCTCTGTTTGGAGTAACAGTTTGCATGTTGTGTTCTTGGCCTGGTATCCTTTCCAGGGTGTGAAGTGAAAAATGTCATGTGAAGTGGCAGGCAAACTTTTTCTTTCAGGAAGTACAAAACTATTCAGTGGATCAGTGAAGTGCAAAGAAACACTGATCTGAAATAAACACCATGTAAGTTAGGAGGCTGCTCTGTAAAGTCTCACTGAGTAATCTGATTTTTATCATCAATGTAAGAACTGGGTTTCTTTGCATTACATTTTTCTTCTGATTGTTGACCCAGATATTTTAGAATCCAGCCTTTATAATTAGCAGGATTTCTATCATTCACTCACCAAGTTGTCATAGTTACATTTGTAATTTGCCAAGAAAAAGCAAATGCTTGTAACTGGTGAGCTCCAAAAGAACTGATTTCAGCTGAACAGGGTGGGAGCCTTTTAGCTAAACAAGAACTGGCTCTGCCTGTGATGCTGGCTAAAAACAGATTATTTCTGATGGCACTTGTAGGTTTGACAAGGAACAGCCGAGGCACTGAACTGTGATGCTGGTGCCCTGTAGTAATGTGTAAAATGGGCACTATTGTGGGGGCAGAGGGGAGAGGTGACCCAAAGCAGCAAAACCATCTGTACAGTGGTGCCGATGGGGCTGTGCTCTGTACAATCAGTGCTGATGGGCTGTGCCATGCACAGTCACTGCTCCCGGGGCTGTGCTGTGCACAGTCACTGCTCCTGGGGCCGTGCTGTGTACAGGCAGTGCCCATGGGGCTGTGCTGTGCACAGGCAGTGCCCATGGGGCTGTGCCGTGCACAGGCAGTGCCCCATGGGGTCACTGCTCCTGCTGTGCACAGGCAGTGCCCCTGGGGCTGTGCTGTGCACAGGCAGTGCCCATGGAGCTGTGCTGTGCACAGGCAGTGCCCATGGAGCCGTGCTGTGCACAGGCAGTGCCCATGGGGCCGCACAGGCAGTGCCCATGGGGCTGTGCTGCAGTGCCCATGGGGCTGTGCTGTGCACAGGCAGTGCCCATGGGGCTGTGCTGTGCACAGTCACTGCCCATGGGGCTGTGCTGTGCACAGGCAGTGCCCATGGGGCTGTGCTGTGCACAGGCAGTGCCCATGGGGCTGTGCTGTGCACAGGCAGTGCCTGGGGGGCCGTGCACAGGCAGTGCCCATGGGGGGCTGTGCTGTGCACAGGCAGTGCCCTGGAGCTGTGCTGTGCACAGGCAGTGCCCATGGGGCTGTGCTGTGCACAGGCAGTGCCCATGGGGCTGTGCTGTGCACAGGCAGTGCCCATGGGGCCGTGCACAGGCAGTGCCCATGGGGCTGTGCTGTGCACAGGCAGTGCCCATGGGGCCGTGCTGTGCACAGGCAGTGCCCATGGGGCCGTGCACAGGCAGTGCCCATGGGGCTGTGCTGTGCACAGGCAGTGCCCATGGGGCTGTGCTGTGCACAGGCAGTGCCCATGGGGCTGTGCTGTGCACAGTCACTGCTCCTGGGGCTGTGCCGTGCACAGGCAGTGCCCATGGGGCTGTGCTGTGCACAGGCAGTGCTCCTGGGGCCGTGCTGTGCACAGGCAGTGCCCATGGGGGCGTGCTGTGCACAGGCAGTGCCCATGGGGCTGTGCTGTGCACAGGCAGTGCCCATGGGGCTGTGCTGTGCACAGGCAGTGCCCATGGGGCCGTGCTGTGCACAGGCAGTGCCCATGGGGCCGTGCCGTGCACAGGCAGTGCCCCTGGGGCGTGCTGTGCACAGTCAGTGCCCCTGGGGCTGTGCTGTGCACAGTCACTGCTCCTGGGGCCGTGCTGTGCACGGGCAGTGCCCATGGGGGCGTGCTGTGCACAGGCAGTGCCCATGGGGCTGTGCTGTGCACAGTCACTGCTCCTGGGGCTGTGCTGTGCACAGGCGGTGCTCACTGTGCTCCTGCCCTTGCCAGGGTACCCCACGTACAAGGAGAAGGTGAAGAAGCGGCCGGGCGGGCGGCCCGAGGTGATCTATAACTACGTGCAGCGGCCCTTCATCCGCATGTCCTGGGAGAAGGAGGAAGGGAAGAGCCGGCACGTGGACTTCCAGTGCGTGAAGAGCAAATCCATCACCAACCTGGCGGCGGCGGCGGCCGACATCCCGCAGGACCAGCTGGTGGTGCTGCACCCCACGCCGCAGGTGGACGAGCTGGACATCCTGCCCATGCACGCGGCCCCCGGCAGCAGCGAGCCGGAGGCCGAGGGCCAGAACCCCCCGCTCTGATGGCGCTGCCCCCACAGCATGCTCCCTCGGTGACTGTTGTCAGCTCATGCCACACTGCAATGCCAGTTGCTCATTGTGTCCCGGTGTTTAGGGTGTTGCTGCGGGGCCTGGCACGGCCCCGGGTGCCTGGGTGCTCTGGGAGCAGCGCGGCTCCGGCGCTGGGCTCGCTGACGTTCGTGTCTGTGTTTACCAGTAGGTGTGTGACGTTGGTGACTCCTGAGCTGGCCTGGCCCCGCTCCACGCCCTGGAAGCTGAGTGGGAATTGATAGTAGCACTTTACAAATGGTTGAGAAGTGGAATTTGAAGCCATTTTTTATAAATGTATTGCACAATACTAACAAAGTGCTTCTATCAAAGGTATTACCTGTACATAGTTTTGCTCTGAATAGATTGACCCTTTTAAAGTTATTGTATATGGTTGAGCACAAAACTATTTACTCTTGGGTTTTTGGATTGAGGACGTGATTCAATGACCCATGTAACATCTTGTTCAAGTTCTTTAGTGAATTTTTTCACTTGTTTGCAGCGTGAGCCATGTTCAAAAATTGTGAACAACGGACAGGGGCTTTATCCTAAATTTTGCCTTACCTTAAGCTGTTCACAAATATTTATTTAATACATTTTTCATAAGTGTCATGAAATAGGAAAATGCAAATGGTTCGTTCTTCATTTATTAATGATTGTAAACAAGTTTTTCATGCAAATAAAGTTTCCATTATTTTAATGGGCTCGAATTAGCTGTGAGTTATGAATTTTGTGAGTTGTCGCTTTTCTTTCCTCAGGAGAAGGATGGTTAATATTAAGTCAAAAACAAGTATTTCTTCAAGATAATCAGCCTGTTTCAATGCAGCTGCCTCTTGTGCTTTTCCCAGATAAACCGGGATCTAGGAGTAAGTAACAACAGCTTCTCTGGGAATTTGCTGTCATGCCAAAGTCGTGTAAGTGTGGGTAAGGCACTGGCTTTCCTCCCTTTTCCCCCACGGCTAAAGAAATGATAAATACCAAGTGCTTCTAGCATGCACCTTCAGCAGGGTTTTATCAAATTTATTTATCAAAGTAAATGCTCCATCTTAGAACAAGGGAAACATTTATTTTAAAAATATTTAACTGTCTAATACATTACACTTTAACAATATTTATAGTAAAGGATTCTTACAAGAAAGAATAAACAGCTTTATGGTACAATTAGTATAAGAAATATCCACATGGGGACTGTTTTGCAGTGTAAAAACACACCATACATCTGAAATGGTCATTTGCATATAAAAGCTACCACTGATGCCAGTGAGTTGCACAGTGATTTAAAAAAAAAATTTCAAACAACAGAATCCAAAATATACAAGTATCGCAAGCTATACACAGCTAACCAAATCAACACAGAACACTGTAGCAGGTTATTCCACTTTGTCTGAAGTTACACATGGGAGGATGAGTTGCGTTCTGACACAGCTTTTATGAAGTTCCCACATAAAAGCCTCTCAGTCCCACGAGTTTCACAGGCTGCACCAGTAAATGCACTTGGATGGGGCTGCTGGGGCATTTACAAGGGCCAGGGCAGGTCGCTGAAGTCCACGGGGCCGCCGAGCCCCGCGTCGGCCTCCAGCAGGCTCATGATGACTGCCATGGCTGCCTCGTCATTGCTGGGGCTGCTGGAGCCCTGCTCCGTGTCGATCATGTCCATGCCGATGTGCGAGTTCTCCCCTGCAGAGGGAGCACGGCTCAGCCCAGCCCAGCCCAGCTCAGCCGGGCTGGAGTGCCACACTGCACACACAGCACTGCAGCAACACCTGAGCTACTGCACACTCACTCAGCAAGGGAAAAGAGGCTTCCAGGCACCTCCCTGGAACTTCCCTTAGGTAAAGGTAAGTGTTGGGAAGGATGAGGAGTTGACAGGAAGGTCTCACAGATATGGATGTACAACAGAAAGATTTTTAAATGTAGAATCTGAAGAAGTTACAGGAATGATAGCAAGTTTTGATGTAGAAGAAAAGAATTGTTGAGACAGTTTTACTGGGTAACTAAGAAGGCAAAGAGCAAGTGAGTTGGAAGGGGCTTTTATGACTTAGAGCAAAGGATAAATCCACTTCAAACAAAAGATGTTTTTACCAAGCAAAAAGATTTTTACAGACAAACAAAAATGCCATGTTGTAAGCAGAGAAAAGATCTTAGAATCTTCCACTGCAAAAAAACTGAAAAACAGCTTCTAGCTTAAACTGCAACATACTTGTTATACTATGTGATTGGAAAAGAGTAACATGAATGTGGTTAATGGTAGTAGGTATGATAGGCTATAGGTAATAGTAAAGGTATTGATTGGTTGTCATGTTTAAGATGCTCTGCAATGAAAAGTACATAATGCATTGTAACCAGAACTAGCAGAAGCTTTCAGATGAACCCACAGCTGCGGGCTGGGCTCTTGTCACCCACAACCCGTGAATTGCTACATCATTAGGATACAATGAACAGCCTTTGAAAGAGCCCCTGGACTCCTGCATCCCTCCTTTTAGGCTCTTACAGGTCAGTTTACAAAACAGGCTGCCAGGTGCCTCTCTGGGCACACAGCCCTTGGCTGTGGGCTTTGTGCCTCTGCTGGAAAAAGCAAGTTACTGCTAAAACCAGCCCTCTGCAGTGTCCATGTGTGTCCAGCTGGGAGTGAGGGTGTTCAGGTGTGGCTTCACTTACCCAGGATAGAGGAGCTGTCGGAATACGGGTACCCAGAATTATCCTGGATTTGTCCCGACAGCAGCCCAGCTGAAGAAATGTCTGGAGTGCCACCATTCAAGATCTTGAAAGACAAAAACAGAGGCTCTAAAGCAGCATGAAATGGTGCATTAAGTCTTAAAGTATCCTATACTGGAATTTTTAATACAGGGTAGATGGACTTCCCAAAATAACGCTGTGGTTTATAACAGACAATCTTCTAAACAAGGATAAATACCAAGGGGGTGCTGAAAACACCCAGCCTTGCACCTGAATTTTCCTTTAGGCCATGCCAGCAGGCCCTATTCTGTGCTATCAACATACAGTTGAATACTGTAGGGCAAAAGAAGAAAGAATAACTATCACTAGAATTGTAACTCTGTTCCAAACTAGAGTTTTATTTCAGGAACAAAGAGAGCTGGGAATAGACAGAAATATTCACTGTCTGTTCCAGTACAAGCAATTCTTATAAGCAAGTCATCATTTCTGAGAAAAAAAGGCTAGGTAAGCTTGAGGCAGTGCATAAGGATCTGGATAAGTGTTGTTCTTGCTCTGGATAAAACTTCCACGAGCATTTAGAGATTGCTGGAAGCAGCCAGGACAAGAGTTCAGGTGGCTCAGTGCTGGTAATGGCACCTGAGTGCTACTCAAGCAATCTCAGAGCAAGGCAGGTGCACGACTTAAAAATAACCTCCCAGTGCCCAGGCAAGCACAGAACTGTCCCGGTTTGTGCTCCAGCAGCACGGGAACGCTGCTGGGATTCAGCCAGTGCTCCAGTGCCAGCACTCCCAGCCTTCACCAGCACGGGGTGGCAGAGAGTTGCTGGAGGGTGGAGACAGATGAGGAGAGCTGTTCCCTGCAGCTCCGCCGAAAGGGCAGGGGGAGTGCCAAAGGCTGCTGGTGTTTGGGAGCTGCTGCGCGGGGCTGTGAGCACGGCAGGGCTCTGCCTCGCTCCCCTGGCCGGGCACAGCCCGGGGCAAAGCGCCTCTTTCTTACCTTCTTCCCTCCTGGCGAGGACGTGTCGGGCGGGGGCGTGCTGGTGATGTTCAGGGGACTGGAGCCACAGCTGGAAGGTGATGATCCTCTTATCCTAAAACAGGGCACGGATTTACAAGCCACTCAGAGGACTTGGAGTTTTACATGCTGACTTCATTGAAAATGCTAAAAGCACGAGCTTCATTTTTGTAATCTCCCATTCTCAGTGCTCCTCACAGCAGCAGGAGCAGCACTGCTAGTATTTGCAGCCAAACCAGCAGTCCTGTGTAAATCCAGCCTGCTTGGGCTGCAAGCTTTGCCCCCTCCCTGTTTTTATCCTGGACAGCCTTCACAGAGTCTAAAGGAAAAGGTCCTGGCTGCTAAGGAAAGCCTCATTTTTGAGTATTTTACTCAATTTCCACCAGCTAAGAGTTCCAGCTGCCTCAGTCACAGAAACACAGACTCCTCCAGTGAGACCCTGCTGCAGAAGCCCATGGGACACTGGATTGTTTCTAACTGCTCAAAGCTGCATTGTTCACTTCCATTTTCCACAGCCTGATCAAACATTGTTAATAATGAATAATGTATTGACTGTAGAACCAACAAATCTCCAGACTGAAGGGAGGAGGGGTAGTTACAGAGAAAAGCAATGGAAATGGGAATCTTCTTCTTGGCAGAGCTCCCCTGGGAAAGCTGAACAGAAGGCAGCTTTGGAAAATAGTAACAGCTGCTGAAAAAGGACTGGAACTAACCCAGGGTCCGAACTGAAATGCAAACACGGGTGGGAACTGCACTACTACACTCACTTGGGCTAATTAAATGCTTTACAGCTACTAAAAGGGATGGTTAAGCTTCAAAGTATTGGCTCAGCCATGTTTTTCTTCTTTTTCCCCTTTTTCCTATTCCTACAGAGAGGAATGAGGCCTTAGGGATAGGTCTGCTGCTGGCTGAAGTGAGGATGGAGGCAATCTCCTGCCTGCAGCAGGAACACAACTGGGAAACAGACTGAATGTGCTCCTGGACTGCAGCTCAGTCTGGTTAAATTGCTACCACCAAACATCTGCTGGGTCAGACCCCTTCCAGAGGAAGGGGAACACAGTTCCCAAGAGGAAATCTGTGAGCAACAGGGATTTTTTAGCCAACAGAAATGAAGTGGCACCCACTGAAAGCAGCAGCTCTCACAGGTGAGAACAGAGAAGCAGCTGTGGATCCCCACAGTGCCTTGGTGACCCTGTGCCTGACCCAGCCCCACATCCTCACTGCCATGGGAATTGTGTCCTTGCTCCAAGAGCTGCAGGGGAGCTGCACCAGCTCATCATGCACATCTAACAGCTCCAAAAGCATCTGGGTGAATGGACTGCACGAAAACAAACACTGCTCTTTTGGCACAGACTCAATAGCTTGGGCATTTGGAGGTTGTGCCACTCACAGCCTCAAGTCACTGGGAAAGGAACAGTCTGGAATGGATTTGTTTCTAGGTAGCTGCTCTTTTTAGCTCCTGTTTCTGGTAAACAAGCCACCATCATCACCACTGCAGAAAAAATACCAGTATCAGTTTTCTGCAAGAGGAAGCTGTAACTTCAAGCTTTCTCTGTGGGGGCTGGCTGCTTCAGGGATGCTAAACAGGAATCTGGAGCTGTCTGAGAAATACAGTTGGATCATTCCTTATTCAGCTTGAATAAATTGTTCTTTCAGAGGAACTTAAGGAAATCTAACCACTCCTAAAGAACAGTAATAAAACAATTTCACACCATTTTCTCTCACCTGTGAATCTCCATGATTTCCTCAGCAATCATCCTCCCTATTTTACCTGCCCCAGCTCTTGTTCCACCTGGAATTCCAGGCACAGTGGGATGGGTCCTTTTGGGGCCACCTGAAATGAGCAGAAATTTTAAGGTCAGAGAAAAGCTTGCAAACTTTCTCCACAGGGAAATTGTGTTTAGGTTCTGAGCAGCTGAAGAACCTTCTGAACTGGATTTATTGACAGTCCCAGCAACTGGTGAGTGCCTTCAAATAGATGAAAAGGTCTGGCTCACACTGAGCTGTACTGGGTCTCAGATGTCCCTCTGTGCCAGCAGGGACAGAACAGACCCCAGCTTTTTTAGAATCTGGCAGTTCTGTTCCAGAATTCAGCATCTGGTGCTACCTCTTGTCCAGAGCTGGTGCAGAATGGCCTTGCCAGACCTGCCCCACTCTGTGCCCAAACAGGCTCTTCTCCAAACATGCTTGTTCTCTGCTTTTGGTGAAGAACTTGCCAGTGCATGTTCCATTCAATATGGGATAACCTGATGACTGCAGATAAAGCCCCTGCAGGTAACTGCAGGAATCTAAAAGTGGGGGGGAGAAGGGAGGTCTGACCAGTTAGGAGCTGTTCCTGGAATGTGATTTCACACTTGCACAGCACTTGGGAGGTTGTCAGGAAGGAGCCTGACACACTCCAAGCAGGAAAAGCCCACACTGAGAGGGCAGAAAAGGCCTCAGCATTGCTTATGCAGAATGGATAATTGCCTGCTTCTGGAAATGCACCTTTACCAACAGCAACCCTCAGCAGGTGTGCCTCAGACCCAAAGCTAAACCTTATTTTCCTGAGGGTAGGAACCAATCTGGGTGCAGAAGGGCAGCAAAAGTGAGCAGGCAGGATGAGCTGCCCCCAGGGCAGGCAGCCAGGGCCTCCCTGAGCACAGGGTTACCTTCTCCAGCCTGCAGCACGCTGTCCATGCTGTGTGGGGATGCTGCCAGCTGGGGAAAGGCCCCATCCCCACTCTCCAGGACCGTGGTGCTGTGGAGGACAAGGGTTAGAAAAATCAGTGAGAGAAAACCTTACAGGTAGAAAATCCTACCAGTGATTAAAACCCAAGCCATGCAGGCAGAGATTCAGCAGTGTGTGTCAGTGTCACCCCTGTGACTGACACCAGGGCTGGGTAAACAACAGAAATCAGCCACCCTGTTCCACCCTGTGTGCACTGCAGGGCCCCAACAGCCTCCCTCAGCACAGAACTCCTCTACAGCAATTATTCTGTTGAGAAGTCACCTCCAGAGAAAGGAAAAGGGGGGGAAATATTTGCTAAAGCAAAGAAATGCATGTCCCTAAGTTCCTACAAAGCCCAAATCCCAGCTTTTCCCAAAGAAAGACAGTATTTCTATTTTCTGCACATTTCTGCAGAACTTAAATTACTGCAATTGTTCAGCTAAACCCCTCTCCCCGTGCTGCTATCTGGAGAGGACACCTTTTATCTTACAAAAGGTGTGCATGTATTTAGGTCAAATCCCACATGAGAAAAGGGCAAAGCAATGGCAATTCCCAGGCACCTGCAGGGGGAAAAGCACTTACCAAACAACTGTGTTTGTGGAGACAATGTATTCTACTTCTTTGGTCCAAGGGTTCATGAAACTGAACCAGCGACTCCGCAACGTAATAAAAGAACCATCTTTTATTTTAAACTTGTAGCAGTTAGTTGTAATTTTTTCTCTTGTCTGCAAAACTGAAGACAGGCAGAAAGCAAGTCATGTACACATACCTACATACATAAATGGAGCCCTTATCAGGGAAAACCCAGTTAATTCCTCCCCACATCCCTCAAGAAAAATGCTATTCCTCCCTCATCCCCCCCACTCATCCTGAATCTCAAATATTCCCTACAAATCCACACAAGTCTGAGCTAATCACAGTGTTTGGCACATGCAGCACAATGCTCTTGACTAAAGCATTTGCAAAGAGCAATACCTAAATCTTTTCAAGTCTGCTTGGTTTCCTTAAAACACAACAACTGTCCCTGATATTTTGCACAAAATTTCTTTCCTGAATTATTAATAACCTTACCTTGTCTGTGACATTCTGCAAGATGTGCTATATCATCTTGATGAAAATATTCATAACACGAAGTACCTAGAAGTTCCTGGGGTAAGTATGCCAGGATGGCTGTTGCCCTGGGGAAGGGTGGGAGAGGAAGAAAGTAAAAAGAAAGAAAAAAAAATAAAAAAATCAATCTTTTCAAGTTGAAGTATTAGTCAGAGATTCCTAAAGCTCACACCGAGGCTGGGTAGGGCTCAAGTAATGAGGAAAGGAATTTTCGGCTTAGAAAGTTTAAAAAATTCCTTAAGAATACTATTTTTAATTCTCAGGTAATTAAAAAAATACTTAATACCCAGAGCTCTCAGGTATTACATTTGACCCACCACCACCAGAGGGGATGTAAGACTTGTTAAACAGCTTTGAAGATTTGCTGTAATTTGGGGAATTTAAGGCTGAAAAAAGCTGCCTTGTAGCAGCCACAGGATAACATGAAGTTTTCTGCATAAAGTGCCACTGCAAAACAGACATCAAAGGTTTGGAGAATGCAGGAGTGGGACAGAACAACACCTCACAAAACTCAACTTGGGTTTTGTATGTTTCTTAGAAGAAAATTACTGAGGGAGAAGAGAGAGTTCCTTGAAGAAACTGAAATAAGTGTCACCATTCCAAACTTCTCCAATGCAAATAAAACACGAAGGGCAATAAGGAACAAACCTAGGTAGATCAACACCTGTTCTGCAATCTCAAAAAAGCCCAAATTAAACATTATAAAATGTAGAAATTGGTACACATTAATAATTATGGATAAGAACAGACAGAAAAAAGCTGAAGCACAAAATCTGTAGGATTTCCATGTGGGGAATTTTTTATGTTCCCAAACACAAAGAGAATTCAGCACCAGCTGAGGACACTCAAGTCCTCCTTGAGAGGGAGACTGAAGCCCTCAGCCTTGGAGAAACAAGAATTCAAACTGACTTTTGTCTGGTGAGCCTCACCCCAGGACACTTAGAACTTCAACAAAACCCATCAAAGCAATTTCTGAGAACCACAAAGCTGCAAAACCAAGCCTGTTTATCCTTAAAGTGGAAGAGCTGGGAAGCAAGTCCAGCTTATTCCAGTATTTTTCCAAGAACTTTAGGAACCAAGGCTTTAACAGCACTGCTGTGGGGGGTACCCCACACAGATGGGGAACAGCATGAGCAGCTACAGGTGATTTGTGAACCCTTTTCTTTTCACTGCAGGATGAGCAGGTGCTGTGAAAGGAGAATTGCACCAAATCACAGACATAACAGACTGCCTGCATTCAATATCTGACCATGTCCTGTAATGCAAGGAAAGAAATTGTTTGTGTTCTTGTGGAATTTCATCTGTATTTACTTTTTCCCTCAGCTCGCCTCTCTGACTTAACAAGGCAGCTCTGAGTCCTGCAGCTGCATCTGGTGATATCTGCATAGGTAATAAACTTAATTTTGCTCTCAAATTCACCCTGCAGACCAATTAGAAGTCCTGAACAAATAAGAGGAGAGATGATTCTCTTGAAAACTGTGCCATTGCAGCAGTGAATTGTTCAGCAGTTCCCTGGCTAATTGGCAGCCCAGCTAACTGGTAATCCAGAACCTAATCCACAGCTGTGCTTCTCCAGGGATCCTGCAGTCCATGAGGACAGAAAGGCTCACAGGGAGTTTAGGAAAAGTTTCTTCCCTGGACAAATGATAAATGAACAGTGCAAGTCTATATGAACAAAACAACCTGACTTGGAAATAAATTGTTTTCAACTTTTACAAGTGCCTAAATATTCTCCAGGAGATCATTGGATGTCAACTTCAGGCTACAGATGAGGCTTTCTTCTAAATAAGTTCCCTTTCAAAGAGCCCTTTGAAGTGGCACAGACATCCCAGGGACTGTAAACAAGAGCTGGAAATCAATTCAACAAAAGCATATGTGTTTAAATCCAATGGGTCAATATTTTCTGAGTCTCATTATTTTAGAAATGCCTCAAAACTACACATCAGGGGAATATGTCTGATCTTTTGAAAATAAAACTTGTCTATGAACAAGACAGAATGGCATTTTCTGAGCAACAGAAAGCTAGGAATGCTCCCTCAGCTCCCAGAGTGAGCACCAGCTCCCAGCACTCAGGAGTTAGTATTTTCAAAAGCTTTCTATCAAATGAAAGCCAAAACCACCCAGCCTAACCAAAATCCACAAACCCAACCACCCCAAAAGAGATGGGTAACATAAAATATATATTCTCTGTCCTGCACTTCCTCCCATGACTACCCTCTAGTTCCTCTCAAAGGGCACTAAAGATCAGCTGAGTCTCCCCTGGAAGCAATTCCAGCAGGCAGGTTCTGTCAGAGTTTGGAGTTTGGGTTTTTCTGTCTCTCAAGCAGCTGAGCCAAAGCCACAGGGAAACTGGAACAGCCTCAATCCCTCTGGACAAGGAAGGGAACCAAGCAACCCAGCACAACCTCTCCATTCCCATCCTTCAACCTCCTGCTTCTCCCTGCATGATCCAGTCATTCTCAAGGAAGATTCAGGTCATACATGCCTGCTGCTGAAGAAAATTCAATTCCATTTCTTTTGGAAAAGGAAAGAATTAGCCCTTGAGATGCTAAACTGATGTTTGAAAGCAGATAGCACAGGGGAACGAGTTGTCAGTGTTTCCAAGAGATAACCCTCAGGAAAAGCTTTCCTTCCTTAGGGACACAAAGGGGCACAGGGAGCAGCATGAACCCAGCAGAACATCCCAGTCAACAGTTATGTAAGTGTACATGCTAGCAAAGCCAACCCAGCCTCTGCAGCCTCTACTGGGTGCTGTTTGCAAGAGGTTTCAAGTAACACAGGAACCAATTAGGGTCCAGTTTCAAAATGTTTTCCTCTGAAGATTACACACGTACGTAACACCCCGAATGAATTGGCAGAAATGAGCCTGGTGTTACTCTGCCATGGTTTTTGGAAGTCTGGGGGACTTTTTAAAATTTAATCAGTCGTATTGAATAAATGTGTAGCAACAGCTTTGAGCTCCACCTCAAAAGCCAACCCAGTTTGCAGTAAAAAAAGCTAAAAAAGGCAGCAATTTAATTTTTCCCAGGGTTTTTATACTACTGCAAGGAAAGTGTCCATGAGGCAGTGCTGGACAGTGACCTGTGGTGGAAGCTGTTAGGGGGGTATAAATAACTATGTAGTTATTGGCTTTTGCTAGTATATATTGACTTTTGCAAATTATTTTGATATAGTATGATTTGCAATCACTTCTAACTGCTTTTGATATAATATAATTTGTCAACTTCTGTGGCCAATACCCTGGCCCTGTGTAGTTTATGTATTTTAGTGTGATAAATATATTACAGTTTAGGCTCTTGCAAAATACTGAAATAAAGACTATGTGCTGTGTATTAACTGTTGCAAAAGTAGTTAATGCTTTTCTAACTAATTGGCAATGGTAAGAATAACTCAGTTCTGTGAAATAGATAATGGTGATTTAATGCACTTGTAGAATATGCTATGTGAATAAGGTAACATTGAGAAGAACCAGGACACCAATAAAAAAATTTATTACTGACTCTCTAGTTATCAGGAAGTGTCAAACAAACAGAACAGAGTCTCAAGAAGAAATAAAATATATTGATTTCATCTATAGGATGGCTTGAAGACAAGCCAAAGGTTAAAAACCAAGCAGAAGAAGTCCCAGAACATGCAAACTCCCAGGAATGATTTAATATGTGTGAATATGCACTTAACCAATGCAATGAGAAAGTATATAAAGAAAATTGTTTTAAACTTTTAAAAATTGTAAAGAGTAAGTGTAGGAAATAGAAAAGGTATAAAACTGTCAGAAAGCTGTGTGAAAGCAAATCTCAGGATGGAGAAATGCAAGAATGCTGAAGATGCAAGGACAAGAAGCAATAGAGCTGTGTAGAGCAGACCTCAGGAAAGTGTGTTAAACAAGACAGTAGAAATATGTAAGCTTAATAATGAAGCTTTATCCAGTGTTTTAAGCTATTCCAAGCAAGCATTGTTCAAAGCAAAATGCACATGTAGCTTTATTAATTGGCCTGAACAAATACTTGTCAGCTTTTAATATTAAGCTATTGGCTAGGAAGTTGCTGAAAGAGTTTGTAACAAAGGGAACTTGGTCTGCTTTTGTTTGAACTGTTACAATCCTTTAAGTGTGCCTGTAAGTTAATATGGTCCTCAATAATGGTTATGGGAAAAGCTGTCAGTTGAGAAAAGGGTTTTTACATGGTGATCAGAATTCCATTCTCCCAGGCTGCTCAACACTGTGACATCAAGGCCACAAGAAAACTGTTTCTTGTGGAGAAATCTCCAGAGACTGAAGAGGGAAGTCTCCTCTTCCAAGTAAATTGGTGAAAGACTATTTTAAAAATGGTAAACTGACTGAGGTGTTTTCTGTACGTTTTCAGTGTGAAAGAAAAGAAGTATGTAGGGGAAGGAAAAGAGGTCTAAAATTTTATTAAAAGTTATTTTTTTTCCCTTATAGTTTCTAGTAATTAAGTTTTTCTTTGTACCATTTAAAAGTTAAGCCTGCTTTGCCTGCCTCCTAATCCTACCTCACAACAAAAAAAAATTCAAATTGGTGAACCAAAACCACTACACTGTGCCAGCAGCTGAAGCTGTTTCCATCTCCCTTGCTTGGTTCTGTGAAATGAGACTGATGATTGTGATGTGTAGGGGATGCAGGACTCCAGTTGGCTCTCAAGATGCTGTTCATTATGGCCACATAATACATCAACTTATTTATTATTTAAAATGCTGTTTATTGTATCCAGAGGATACAGGTCACAGGTCAAGGGTGACAGAGCCTGGCCTACAGCTGTCAAGCTCAGCTGTAGGCTTGTCTGAAGCCACTCTAGTTCTGGTTACAATGCATTCTATGATTTCCTTTGCTGAGCATCTTAACACATAACAACCAATCAACACCTTTACTGTTACCTGTAGCCTATCATAGCTACTAACATTACCATATTCATGTTACTATTCTCCTATCACTAAAAAGTTAGTGTGTCACAGTTAAAGCTAGAAGTTGTTTTTCAGTTTTCTTGCAGTGGAAAATTCTGAGACCTTCTTTCTACTTGCAACATTGGCTTTCTTGTTTGCCTGTGGAATCTTTTTGCTTGGTCAAAACATCTTCTGCTTGAGGTGGGTTTATCCTTTGCTCTGAGCCACAAAAGCCCTTTCTAACTAATACAGCCTTTGCCTTCTTAGCTATCCAGTAAGACTGGCTCAGCAACTCTTTTCTTCTATATCAGAACTTGCTTTCATTTCTACCCCTTCTGCAGATTCTACCTTTAAAGACCTTTCTGTTAAACACACATATCTGTGAGCCCTTCCTGCCAAACCCCCATCCGTCCCAACCGCGACGGAACCAAGGCTTTGAAACAACAGCTGCACCACTCCCATCCCGCTGCTTGTGTCCATATCTATGTAAACAGAAAAGAAAAAAAAAAAAAAATCCCAGCAGCCCAGCAGGTGGGGTTTGTGTTTGTGACAGCAGGGGAGCTCCCACCTCTGGTCCACGAAGACGAACTTGCCGTCGATGGCGTGGCGGGACACGTACTCGGTGGGCTTGACGCGGATCTCGCCGTTGGCCGGCTGCGGCACCACGTGCGGGTGCAGCCTCCCGATGGCCACCAGGCAGCTCAGGTTGCAGCCCTCGTTGTCTGGCTCGTTGTCCTCATCCAGCCCCATCTTGGTGGGAGGCCAGCTTTTTAAGTAGCCTGTGCTATGGATAGTGCAAAAGCTTTTGCGGTCTGCTGTGGGGAGAAGGCGACCGAGGAGACAAAGCAACAAAACCCAAGAAAGCGGTTAGGGCGTGGATACAGCTTTGGGAACTAAAACTCAGTTCTGCTAATAATGCATCTCCTCTCCCATGCAGGAAATTTGGGATACTCCTCACTAAGGAGACCCCATCACTCTCTAGAACTGCCTGACAGGAGGAGGGAGCCAGAAAATTTGGGATACTCTCCACTAAGGAGAGCCTCGACAAAAGGAGGCTCAGGGGAGAGCTCACCACTCTCCAGAACTGCCTGACAGGAAGGGGGAGCCAGGAAATTTGGGCTACTCTTCACTAAGAAGACCCCATCACTCTCCAGAACTGCCTGACAGGAAGGGGGAGCCAGGAAATTTGGGATACTCTTCACTAAGGCTGGTAAGGGGCTTGGAACACAAGCCCTATGAAGCTGAGGGAGCTGGGGTTGTTCAGCCTGGAGTAAAGGAGACTCAGGGGTGACCCTATCACTCTCTGCAGCTCCCTGAAAGGTGGTTGTGATCAGCTGGGGGCTGGTTTCTTTCTCCAGGCAGCACTGACAGAATGAGAGGACAAGTCTTAAGCTGTGCCAAGGGAAAATTAGGTTGGATATTAGGAAAAAGTTTTTCACTGAAAGGGTGATCAAGCACTGAAATTGTCTGCCCAGGGATGTGTTTTAAAAAAGACTGGATGTGGCACTCGGTGCCATGATCTAGCTGAGGTGTTAGGGCATGGGTTGGACTCTTTCATCTTCAAAGTCTCTTCCAACCCAGCCATTCTGTGAATTCTGTGATTCTGTGATTCTGTGAAGGAGAGACTGGGCCAAAGGAGGCTCAGGGGAGAGCTCATTGCTCTCTAGAACTGCCTGACAAGAGGGGAGCTGGGAGGGATCAGCCTCTTCTCCCAGGAAACAGTGACAGGATGAGAGGACATGGCCTCAAGCTGTGCCAGAGGAATTTCCTCACTGTAGGGATTGTCCAGCACTGGAAGGGGCTGCCCAGGGAGGTGCTGGAGTCCCCATCCCTGCAGGTGCTCAAGAAGTGACACAGCACTCAGTGCCACAGTCTGGTTGACAGGGGGATGTTTGCTCAAAGGCTGGGATTCAATGACCTTGGAAACCTTCTCCAGCCTTAATGACTCTGTGATTCTAAAGGGTTTTTCAGCACTCCTGTTGTAATGCAGCTAATCTCAGATAATCCAATAAACAATTTATCTTGGCAAAACCACTGTTTATGCTGAAACATCACACAGCTCAGACCAAGGTTGCTCTTGGTAATTTTGAGCAGAAATTGCATCACATTTTATTATTTCAAAGGAGGCAAATAACCCAAAGGAATGTATGAAGAAATTAGTAGATTAAGAAATAAGATGCCTCTTTCATCTTGACCTGAGGCTCCTACAAAATCCCTGTTTGGCAGAACACACACTAACTGGGGTGTGCAGGGTTCAGCTGTACACAGGGCTGATGAAGGTTTGCAATGTCAGTATCCAAAAGGAGAATTCCCATTCCTCAACACTGAGCAGGCCTGAAAACTCCAAGGAAGATGACTTCCATGGGGAGGTAGAGTAAAAGACTTATGCCAGCTAGACAAACTGGCTCCCTCAGCAGTGAGCACAAAAGCAGGATGCAAGGCTGAAGCTGAGTCTGAACCTCATGGGGAGCTGGGGCAGCTACCACAGCCAGAGAATACACCAAAATTGCTTCTGTTCTCTTGCTGTTTGTATTTACACTTTAACTAACACCAAATGTGTTATTCACAGTACTTAAAGAAGAAACCTTCACATTTGGGCTAAATATATATTCTAACATGCCTAGAATAATAGCCTGCAGAGGAGAAATTCTACCAACACTGCTAATGCTACCAGCTAATATTCCAGGTGTAGAAATAACATGTTTCCAGCACTCAGAACGTACCAAAGCCACAGGTGAACTTAGATTTACACTCATTTTTTTAAGGTGGATATCCATCCACACATCACTGGGCAAATGTGGAGTGGAGAACAAGGAACAGCTCCCCTTTGCTGGAGACACTGTCCAGGTAGTCCACACTGAATGTCTTGACCATGTTTTAAACTGAAATCTGACCCATGTCTGAAGATGATGCAACAACCCCTCAGAACTGTTGGCACAAACTGCCTGAAAAAGTTTCAAGAAAGCAGAGTGCAGAATTTGGCTTTAAATGCTAATACAGGTGTGTAAGAGATACTGGAGGGGGCAAGGGGGAGTTTGAAGAAGTAACAGACCTAGAAACAGTTCAGAATCTTAATAACATAAAAAAACACACAAAATTTAACCACTGCAAACGAGCAGCATAAAAATAAATCCTGAGAGCCTTGGCAATAAAAGCATGATGGTTACCTTTCTTCTTTGAGCAGGTTGAAGGGAAATCCTTGTCCTCTACTTTGACAGAGGGCCTGTTGCACTTCATCCTGCAGAAGAAGGAGCGGCGCGCTCCGGAGCAGAGGCGCGAGGGGCCGGGCGTGATGTCCGTCTTGACAGGGAGCCCAGCTGTGCAAACACCAGGCAGGATCAGGGGAATGGACAGGGAACTGCCCCACAAAGCCCAGCCCACAGTGCCTCAGCCCCTGCTGGGTTGGAGGTGTGATGTGTGTGACTGTGCAGCGATGCTGTGCTTCTGACTCTGTGCTGTGAGAGCTCGAGAGCACGGGGTGCCAAGGGCAGCAAGGCATTGGACAAATCCACACAGGGCCTGGGATAAACACTGCACTTCCTCTGAAGGGACTAAAAATACTTCCACAGCCAGAGCACAATTCCATACAGTCACTCAGGAGGCTTCTGACCCTTCAGACTGGCACTTTTCTATCAGAACACCCTCCCAGAAAACAGTGTGCACATGGAGCAGGAGAGCCCCAATGACACTCCAGGGACAGAAGGAGGAAAAAAGGTAGCAGGGACCCACACAGGAACTGCAAATCCCCAAGACCTCCAGTTATGTCTCAGAAGTCTCTCTTGCCTTGCAGAAATACATGCACATGGACATGCCCTAACAATAAATCCTGACCTTTCTCATGGTCTCACAGGGGATTCTTTTCTGTGGGAAAACCAACCAAAACACATCTATCCTCTGGTGTGTTTCCCTTCCAAGGCTCCAGGAAGACATGGAATGCTTCCATGGCATGCAGCAGGAGCATAGGTATCAGCAAGGCCAGTGCTCCAAGGGCTGATGGAGGATTTAAATCCCACAGCAACTTTTCCACAGCCTGCACAACCTTTCCACAACCACGTCTGCATGGGGATTTGTAAAACCAAACAGCTGTCGACACGAAGAAAACTTCTCAGGCCTTGAGGTGTTTTAACATCAGGAGGAAGAAGCAATTCCAGTATTTTAGTGGGAAGTGTGTCTCCCTTACAACTGCACTGGAGTGAGGTGATCTGCAGGAGGTCAGGCTGCCCTGTGCCACATGCCCTCCAAGCTGCTGCACCATGGTGTGAGTACAAGCTGTGCTGAGTTACTCATGCCAAGACAAAAATAAATACGTGCACACATCCTCATACTCTTCACCAGTATGAGCTCTTGAAATTCTACCAATCCGTCTATCATAGCAGATGGGAAGATTGTAATTCATAGTATTTATTTTTGCCCTAACTTTGTCAGAGGCATACAAAGAAAAAAAAAGTAAAAAACCAAAAAAACAGGAGGCAGCACTGGATATTCATGCTTGACAACTGATGAAACCAGGAGCCAGAAAAGACTTCAGCTGATTGTGCTGAAGCCTCCAGGCTCCCTGCCCTCAAATGATCTCTCTCAACTTCAGCTCCTGAAGTTGAGCTGGTGGCTTCTGTGAGCTGAGATCCAGGAGATTCCTGCTCCTGACAAGCATGAGAACTTAATGACCTGGAAATCTGCAGTTGTAAGAGACCACCTTCCACTTAACTCCTGTTATGAGAGGGAATTAAACACCCACTGACCTCCAGAGCAGCAGAGATACAGAACTACTTTAAAATACCAGAGTGGAGCAGAGCAAAGAGACATGGCAGGAAATGATTCCAAAGCTAAAAACCTTCTGAGAGAAAGGCTGGGTCATTGATGGCAGTAAGCAATAAGTAAGTAGATAAATAAAATGAATCCTCTATCTTGGCTGACAGCTAAGGATTACCAAGATAATACTGAGTGTATTCTGACCATTTAGAATGAGGGATTAGAACAAATGCTTCCTTTGTTCTAATGGAGAAAGTTAAAGCTTTGATGCCTGGAAGACAGAGGACACCTCACAGGTGGAGCCAGTTCCAGCAATGCCTCTGTGCCACAGTGCTTGCCAAACCCAACAGCTTCCTGTTGTACCTGTAACACTTTTTTTTTTTTTTTTTTTCCTTCCTGTCTTTAAGCTACAACTTCCTTGCCATGAGACAACCCAGAGAGCATCCCCCCCATTTGAGGCATGAGGCAGAGCCCCAGCAGCAGTGGCTCCAGATGACATTTTTCCCAAAGGAGGTAGCACTCACTTTTTGCATCGATGAGTCTTTCTCGTGGCGCAGTGTCAGAAGAAGAGAGCTGCTCCTTCACTTTGGCAATGTCTTTAGGATGGAGATAATCAAATAAACTTTGACCAATCAAATCATTCTGTAGAGATTGAACATTCAGTCAAAAAGTAAAATAATGGCTCAGTGTATTTTCATCATTTTAGCATCCAATATGAACAATCCTTTCACACAGCTGTAACCAAGGAATACCAAACATCCAGACCCAGCCTCACTGCAGGGGGTTTGGACTGGATGTCCCTTCCAAACAAACTATTTTATGATTTTGTCATTTGATGGAAGGTTTTTCTCTGTGTATGGAAGTTATGGCTACCTTACACAGTAATTTCTGTCATCTTTTTTCAGTAAGAGTTTGCACAACTGGCATGCTCAACTCCCCCCCACCAAATACTCTGTTTTCTACTCAGTCTTACTTCTTTACCACACATCTCAATGAAAAAAATCCTAACTGCAAATGTTCTCTTTCATTATTTACACATGAATAGGTATTTAGTATATACCTAACTAAAGGCTGGCCAAGAAAGATTTTTGAAGCTAATACAGGTTTTAAATTTGATGAGGAGTGCAGATGGCAGAAAGAATGAAGGTTATTTACACAACACATGCTCCAAGTTAAACCTTGTGTTGAGCATGTATTAAAAACCTGGCTTTGGTATATCTACTTCCCAATTTCCATCAGTAAGCATGCAAGCAAAATCAAAACAGAGAGAAAGAAAACTAAGTTGGAAAATCCATGTGAAGCTACTGGAGGAAGCCCAAACTGATGTTTCAGTATTTGCTTACACTCTCAATTAGGTAATGCTTTTGCAAGCCTGAGGGTAAACCCTTGAGCAGAATGCATCAATCAGTGAATTAAACTTAGCTCCTTTTCCCCTCCTTGCTTTGAATGGAAAGCAGAAAACAATAGTCTCTAATGAGGTGGCAGAGAAAAGCTCTCTCTTTGCAAGACCTCTCAGCTTTCAGGACAGACTCCTCTCATACCTACCCCCAGAAAAAAGCACAACAAAAAGCTCTCAAATCATTTAAGGCCTGATGTACTTAAAATGGAAAAGAATACCTGACTGTAGTTGAGGATCTTGAAGACAGATTCTGAAACAAACAGTATCTTCCCTCTGTCACAGCCCACAACAAAAAGAAATCCATCTGCTGCCTAATTGAGGGGGGGAGGGGAAAAGTCAAATCCCAAGTTATACATCCTCATTGCATTGTTATAACCTTTAAAAACACTTTGTGTGCAGTAGAATTCCTACACTAGGAAAGCTGTCTTAACATTTAGAGGTAACTGAGTCAACAGGAAAAATATGAAATTACAATTAAGGGGTTTTTGCATCTACAAACATTTTTGGCATCATTCTGGGCATTGTGCCCAGAATATAAAATAACTTTTATGAGAAGAAAGAACCTGTGTCTTGTCCAATAATATTATGATTATGTTTAATAATGCCTTCAAATTAAAATGTTATTTTAACTGCACTGAAAAAAGTTCCTCTTTTAGAAACCAACCATAACCTGGATATGTATTTCTGTTCCTGGAGGCAACTAATTCCTTTTTTGCAAAGTACTGCCTTTCAGTCACACACAAGCATGCAGGAGTAGGCCCCAATTATGTATCTTCAGAATCTCAATACTGCAAAAATTAAATTCTGCATCTGGACACTGCAGTGCTTCAACAATTACACAGCCACTAGAAGAGCTTAGCCAGTGACTAATGAGATAAGCTCTCCACACTATAAAAGCAGTGTAACAGCAGGCAGCTGAACATGCTAAGTCATGTTACATCAGTGACCTCAATAAAAAGGTGCTCATTGTATCATTGTACACTGAAACCATGGCAAGCTAACCCAGGGCAGGAAGTCTGCAAGAAAACAATTTGTGTGATTTTGGTTTATACATGTAATAACTGAAGATTCTGATGGCTCCCATCTAAATTGCCCTCTTCAATTTTTCTGCTTAAATTAAGAAATGCTAGTTATCATTAAACTCACTGACTCTGTGAAGCAGTCTCCAGATTTCTTAATTATTCTCCATAATCAAAACATTTTTAAGCTGAGATACAAGGCAGAAAAATACTGCTGGTGTGCTTTGGGAGAGCTACAGTCACAGATATTAATAGCACTTAATTAAAAGTTGGAACATACCCTGAGAATAAGATGTTTTAATTCATCATCTGATAGAAAAGCAGGCTTGTAGTTTGCTTCTGTATATGGGTTTGTAGCACCTAAAGAAAACAAACAAACAATTCCCATATCACCACCATTACACACTTAAATGAGCAATTCTCCTTTGGCTCCTTCTCAGACTGTTGTTCATTGCAGGAGTTCTTTAAAATGAACGTTTTTGGTTTTCTTTTACTATCAACATGAGCTCTGTTGGCATTAACTTAAAGGATGGAGCTTTTTTTGCTAAGACACAAGTACTGCATTAGGTAGAAATGCAAATTAAATGCCTCTGAGATAGAAAAGTATTCCTTGACATATTTTTGAATCCAAAGGTTGTCCTTGATTTATGGCCTAGTCTCAGAATTAGAAATTACAAAAATATGATATTAAAGAATAAAAACATTCAAACTATTTCTTCTCCTTATAACTCAGGAAAACATGACAAGCTCATGTAAACAAGTGATACTTAGGAATTTACAAACCAGTCTCTCATTCCAAGCCAAAGATAAAACCCAGCATTACAATGGCATCATCTTACAATGCCAAAACCCCAAAACTGGCAACAAATGAGGCAGCTATTTATTAGGGAGTCATTCTTCTCATTCTATTCCCTTCATAAAGGCAGAGGAGAGTCAAATTAATAACATTGAAGTGTTATGAAGTATTAACCTCTTCAAATGACCGTGGCAGGAAAGTTAAGCCTTTCAAAACCACGAGGTTAAATATGACTGAATGCTCTCCTAGAAAGGAGAAGAATCACCAGGGTCTTTCTTAACATTAGCTGCATCCCTTTTTTTTCCTCAGTGCACCAGAAATAACTGTGCACTGCCCTTCAGCCCTTTGTTCCCTCTCCCCAGCTGCTCTGGTGTTGTGGAATCTGGCAGCAGTGATCAATAGGTCACATGATGGAAAATTATTCTTCTCTCATCCCCAAGTTCCCCCAGTCATATCAGGGTATTTACTGGAGCATGAACTAGTAAGTTGTGAATGAACACTGAGCATTAGATGCTAAGAAAAGGGGAGAAGTCCTCCCAAAATGAATTAACTTACTTCTTTTTGGCAAAAAAAAAGGGAGAGAAAAAGTGTGGCCTTGGGAAAATGACACTTGGAATGCCCCTGCAGCCCCAAGTGATACCTAAAGAGGCTGACCTGGAACAGAGGCTGGACAGAGTTAAAGGAATAAATAGGGATTTATTAAAAACCCTTCAAAGGATTCACCTTGGGCAGTGCAAGAGCCTGGCCAGGGCTACACCCAAGATGGACCCTCAGTCACAAATTTTCACACTTTTACAAGTTTGGGTCCATTCCTACATTGGGGTGAATTGTCCAATTCCAGCTCCAGGTTCTGCAGTCCCATCCTCCCAGATTCTCTCCTCAATTTGCTGCACTTTTGGGCCTGAAGCTGCTCCTTGGTTCTGGGGTTGGAAAAGGATTGTTTTGTGTGACTGAGCTGTGAGGAGAACTTACTAACACTATATGAAGTTCAGAGTCACACACCAATGCAGTACAGAATCTGGAAAATAAGAAAGCTGAAACTTAAGGCATCCCAGTCAGCTCACCACGAAGGGTTTTCATGTGCTGGACAGCCATCCTGAGCACAGTGAGCTTGTCCAGCTTGCGGGACATGGCATTGCACGTGGGCACCAGCGAGGCCAGCTCGTCTATGAAACTGTTCATCTTGTCCCTGCGCCGCTTCTCGATCTGACTGTGAGCCTCCCTGCACAGAGAGAGAGGGCAGAGCAGGGTGAGACACAGGGAAAACAGGGAAACTGCTCACTTTGTCCCTGTGCCTCTTCTCAGTGTGCCTGTGAGCCTCCCTGCACAGAGAGAGAGGGCAGAGCAGGGTGAGACTCATGGAAAACAGGGAAACTGCTCACTTTGTCCCTGTGCCTCTTCTCAGTGTGACTGTGAGCCTCCCTGCACAGAGAGAGAGGGCAGAGCAGGGTGAGACTCATGGAAAACAGGGAAACTGCTCACTTTGTCCCTGTGCCTCTTCTCAGTGTGACTGTGAGTCTCCCTGCACAGAGAGAGAGGGCAGAGCAGGGTGAGACTCATGGAAAACAGGGAAACTGTGCATCTTGTCCCTGTGCCTTCCTGTACACACACACACACACACACAGAGCAGGGCAGGGTGAGACTCATGGAAAACAGGGAAACTGTGCATCTTGTCCCTGTGCCTCTTCTCAGTGTGACTGTGAGTCTCCCTGCACAGAGAGAGAGTGCAGGCCAGGGTGAGACACATGGAAAACAGGGAAACTGTGCATCTTGTCCCTGTGCCTCTTCTCAGTGTGACTGTGAGCCTCCCTGCACAGAGAGAGAGTGCAGGCCAGGGTGAGACACATGGAAAACAGGGAAACTGCTCACTTTGTCCCTGTGCCTCTTCTCAGTGTGACTGTGAGCCTCCCTGCACAGAGAGAGAGTGCAGGCCAGGGTGAGACACATGGAAAACAGGGAAACTGCTCATCTTGTCCCTGTGCCTCTTCTCAGTGTGCCTGTGAGTCTCCCTGCACACACATAAACACAGACACACAGGGTGTGTAACACATGGAACAATGAAACTGTTCATCTTGTCCCTGAGCTTCTTCTGGATCTGACTGTGAGCCTCCCTGCACACACAATTAGGAATTTGCAAATCAATTCTCTCATTCCAAGCCAAAGATAAAACCCAGCATTACAATGACATCATCTTATAATACCAAAACCAGCAACAAATGAGACAGCTATTTATTAAGGAGTCATTCTTCTCATTCTATTCCATTCATAGAGGCAGAGGAGAGTCAAATTAGTGAGCCACACACAGAGAGCAGGGCAGTGTGGAACAATGCCCAAAACCTCCTCAGGTTAAGTGAGCTACCCTGTCATCCCTGTGGAAAGGACAGAAGACATCCTTCAGATATTTGATGTTAATTATCTGGGTGAAGAATGGTTATAAGCAACAGGAAAGGTTGCAGCACAAGCTTCTGGTTTGCCAGAAAACACACCAATGCTGGGAAAGTTTATACTTCCCCATATTAAGACTCACTGCTAACACTTTCACAACCCAAGATCAAGTCTGAAAGAAGTTGAAGAATGCAACATTACCAGAAACATATCTGGCTTACATTTCAACAGCAATGAAGTGACTAAAACCAAGTTACTCACCAAATCAGTTGTTTGACTCATGAAAACTTAATGAGAAATATGAACAGTGCAAAGATATGGAAAACTAAAGGAAGGTCCAAGCTAGAAACAGTTCTTTTCAGAAGAAACATACACAAATAATTCATATATGGCAAAATACAAGAGACAATTATTTTAAATATATTTGTTTAGAACATTACCTTGCATTTTTTATCCTGCCTTGTTGGTCTGCATACTCCAATCTGTTGAGAAATGACATCACAAAGTTACAGCATTGAAAGCACTCAACCCAATTCTTTTACTGCATCTCACATCCTACTAATCCTCATTAAGATCAGTTTTTTTAGAATTTGAATGTTTATTTAACCTTTCTACAGCAAATCAGTATCTATAACATTGTGCCTCAGACTTGGGGGTGTTTTAGCTTGTCTGTTCTATGTTGTTTAAACTAACATTGTTCAGATTATTCATTCATCCCAGCAAAGCAACAATTTGGGGGACCACAGTGATACTGAGAACAGGCATCCACAGTCAGGATCCTGTGTCAGAACTGTGGAACTGAGATTTCAGTGACTGTATCAACAGTACCTTCCATGTTGGTCATCTTTATCTGTATCCATACCTTCCCTGCAGAAACAGAACAAAGCAACACATCACAAATTCAGCAGGACTGCCACAACTGTTATCCAACTACCATACAGTCAGAATCAAGTATTCCTGCCATCTCTAAACCATAAATACAGAAAAAGGAGCATAAAAACAACAACCTGGAAGGACTAAGGAAGCTGTGTGGTTTTTGTAACATTAAAACATTTTCTTAAATTAGTAGTGTCTCCTTCAGAACTCACTAAATGGCACAGTTTGATGTGTTTGACAGCAAAACATGCTGCAGTTCAAAGATATCATCTGTTACAAAAATGTTCTTCAGTTAACTAGAGGAGGGGGAAAAAAACCAACTTTGTGCAGATGTCTGTATGTTCCATTACTCAGTTTGCCTTACAGTAATTGATTTTGGGGTACAAAATAGTAATAACCTAAATTAACACACCACTGGAGATGGCCAAATGCATGGAGAGAATAAAAGGCTGTGTGAAACTAATCAGGCACACTGGAAATTACAACTTTCAGTGTAGATACATGGTGTGCTTTGTTTCACCATGAAGAAAAGAAGTAAGGAGAGAGGCATGAAGAATAAAAATAATCCCCCTTATTACATTTAATATTGTAGCCACAAGTGCACAACTAAGCAGGAGAGGAGAGTATAAGTGTTCATAGCTGCACTTGGCAAAAAAAGCTAAATGCTCATGATGACACATTTTTTTAGACAAAATGAATTAGGAAGAGAATATTTTGATTTATGTAAATCTGTACAACTGTGCTTATGTGGACATTCCTAGGCCTGCTCATTCTGGTTTAATTTCTACCTGTAAATTTTAAGTCTATGGAAGCAAAAGGCAGGGGAAAACCACTGGGCATCATTTTTCAAGTGAAACCAATTACTAAAGTATGTATACTTACTCAAAAGGAAAGCCATCGAGCCTGAAAAGAAAGAAAAATAAAGTACACCATATATAGGAAATAAGAACAATGTCTTACATTTTCTGCTGAAATTCTCAAGCTAATTCATATTCTATTTGAAATGAAAAGCACAATGAAAACAGGACAATAGCAGTGAGTGTTTTCTAAAGAAACAAGCTTGTTCAAATTAATCTACTTTCTGAAAAAATAATTCTGCTTTTTAAGAATAAGAGAGCATAGTTCATTAAACTTAACATGAAAAACTAATAAAATAACTAACCTAAATTAGGTTATGCAAATCATTGAGATATTGTTTCATCTTCAGAAAGGAAAGATCTGTGCTTTATGCATGTTGTCCTTGTGGTTAGTTAAATGGGATTTCAGAGGACTCTAAGGCCAGAAATAAAACATAAAAATAAAAATAAAGTATCCCAAGTTTTTCAGTTTTTGATTTTGCCCAGCAGGACAGATACAAGTTTTGCTTTAGTCTCAAGTCCCAAGCTGAACATTACACAGACTTTATTTTATCATGAGGAAATTAAACAGAATTTCTACATGCAAACTAACTGCTGGCATCACTTCAGGACTGCAAAGTGACCTGAAATACCTCTGAGCTTTACCATGATAAGAGGCTGTGTTTTATAAGAGCCTTATGAAAATGTCTTCTCATCTCAGCCAATAACATCCTAGTTATTCCTGTTCAACACTGGACATGAGCCTTCCTAAAACCAAACATGGCAGCCCTTCATGTATTATTCACAGCACTCTTAGATCAATTATCTTTATGATCAGTTTTAAAATAACAATAATAATAATAATGCTAAATGTTTTCTTCATCCCCCAATCTGCACACCTGGGTTATTGTCTTAGCCACTGTTTCCTGATGCTCACAATTTACCAGCCATTGCAATTTACATTTAAATTAGCTTTACATTGTAATTTACCTTTAGCTCTGGGATGTTTGTGAGTAAAAACTCCCAGAAAGCAAAATCTAGAAGAGGTACAAGGTAAGTTACTAATGCATCAGGGTAGTAGCTTGTTTTCTTATCATGTAACATTTCAATTGAAAACATTACTCCCAAGAAAATAAATGTACTGTTCAGAGTCCTGTGCATGGAGTCTTGGACAACAGCATTGGACCAGCCCTTGCTGAAGTGACAGCAATAAGCTGTGCAGGAATTATCCTGGGGGAGTTGCAGCAGAAAGAACTAAAAAAGCTGTTGTGGAGAGCTGAAAGTGCAGCTGATGACTCCTCTTGCTTGCACTCAAGAGGTGAACAAAGGACCACCCCAAAACACTGCTTCTGCCTCTCTCATTCCCTGGCTTCACTGGCACTTGGATAATTTATGCAATAAAATCATTAACAGGTAGTAGAAGTTGAAAAGTAGCATCTCTGAACATTTTCCCTCACATACACATCTAAGGAGGGATTCAAGGCATTCACCTTAAGTTCTGCTTTCCAAGAGGAACATTAGTAGCCACCATTTACTTTGCAACACAAAATGAACTGTGGTATGACTACACAGTAAGTAGTGGTATGCAGTGCATGACTACAAAATAAGTAAGCTTATTTTACTAAGGATTCAAGGAAACACATTTTTAAAAATGCACACAAAACCTAAAGGGCAGAATTATACCTGACAAGAACATGCTGTCTTTTGGAAAAGAGGACTTGAGTGATGCTTCTTACCCAGAGGAATAAAAATGGAGAAAACCTTTCTAGAGAAGAGGAAGTGGGTAGGATTGAGGCTGCTCACTCCATTTTGTCGTAGTCAATTTAACTACAGGGACATATGTGCTTTTCAGGGAGACCAAAGGCATCCCAGAGAGGTAAAGTTTCATGCATAACTTCTCCTAAAAAGAATCTAATTCTTAATTGTGATACTCAGCATGGATTTAAAATTCTGCCCCTCCTGGTAAAAAGAGCTGCCAACAATCCAAAGGCCCCCAGCAATAAAATCTGTGCTAAGTTACATAAAAATGGACTCTGTGGCTGGATGAATAATGGATGTGGCCACTCACAAGTTGCCCTGCAGCCACACTTTGTGAAGTTACAATGCAGAGGAGGCCTGCACAGGCACTTGCAGTTAAGTAGGTTGTTCTTGGTGCTCCCAGTGCAGGAGACATTACAGGTCTGGGAATTTGACAAACTCTGCTGTGCCCTTCACTGCTCTAAAGCAGAGTTGGTGGGATTTCCTTCTACAGTTGGGAACCACTACAAGATTAAACCAGCTGGTTAAAAGAAAGACAGCTCTAATACCTCAAACCAGAGACTACTCAGATTCATATTCAAATGAGAGACCTAAACAGCTTCATCAGGCAAAGGGGCAGCACATTGATAGGAAGTGACTAAATAGGCAAAAAATAGGTGAAGAAAAGGAACTACTCCTAGTTTTGCTTCCACTTTTCAATACATTTATCTTCCCCCTCTGTTGGTTAGACAATGTGTTTCCTATGTAAACAGTCAATATAATCAACCTTCACACTGTATCTTTCATCAGCACTAATTCCACTCCCACACCAGCCAGAAGTTTTTCTCCTCAGCCTTACCCCATGTGGTATCCCTCAATTCTAGCTGCACTGAGATGGCAGCTTTATTTTTATTATTATTACTAAATAATGAACTTGCCTCTTAGTGCACAGTAGTTTTCTTCTGTATTAAAACCTTTAAAGCAGGTTGTAAAGAAGAGGTTATTTAAAACTATTATAAACATTTCTATATTCTTCCCCACTGTATCATTGTGTTACCACCTCCTTTTAGCAGTGCTAAATTAAGAGAAATCCAACTTACTGATAATCAGTTGAGCTTCCCTTTCTTTTCCTATTACAGTCCATTCCTGAAGTGCTAAGGGAACTGGAGATCAAGTCAGCAGGGTCTGGTGACATAAAGTCACTAATTGTAGAAGATATGTCCATCCTTTGGTCTGCCATTGGACTGTCTAACATTAGGGAAGAAATAAAAAACAACCCCCAGTCAAAACAACACTGCATTAATATAAGCAGACACACATTTTTAACCAAAAAAGTTATTTCAAACTTAGCATTCTTTAAAAACTGCAGTAGTCAGTTTCTACTCTTTTCTCTTGCTGTAAAAATAACAGGTAATTTCTCCTTTTCCAGTTACCATGACCACTCTCAAAACACATTATGTAACACAATTGTTTTTAAATTTGTCAGAATGATCTTGAACTAAACCAGGTTTACTCATGTTACCTGGCCAGCCAATTGCTTCTACCTAACAGGAATATTTCTGACAGGGAACACTTGTTTTAGTGTGTCTCTCCATTTGAAGATCACATTAGAATTCACAAACTTTTGAAGTTCAATTTCCACTGAATTCAGAACATTTCCACAGAAATAAACACCTCTCAAGAGCAGACTCCACAAATAAAGACATTATAACCCAGTGGTGGTCTAAGAAGTCTAGTTAAAGGTACAAATGAATCTACTTGGCTTTTTTAATCCTCTAGACTGCAAATAATTCAAATCTTCACTATTTAATCCTCTAGACTGCAAATAATTACATGTTGGAAGAAACCCTGTGGGAAGTTCCCTGCTGAATAGCATCAAGTGTGAAAGAGAAGAGTTTTTACCTGAAGGCCTATCTTGGAAGCCTAAATCCACTTGGGCAAAGATGATGATGCTCAGCCCAAAGCAGCTGATAACCTTAGAACTCTTTCATGCCTCATGTTCTGTTGGTCAAATACTTTCAAAAACCTGAATGGGAGGAAAACCAGCAAGCTTAAAAACACCTTAAAAACAATTGTTTTAGACACAGTTTCCAAAAGCAACACATGTTTCCAACTCAGGCATCAAATATTCATTTCCTTACAGTGTAGAAGCTTTATCCATCCATCCAAAGGGCTAGATGTGGAGATGTGCATCTCCAAAGGACCAAACTTTGGGCAGAAGGAATCTCTGGCACCACCTCCTTTTGGGCCCTTTGAACCATCCTGTGGTCTCTGTACAAACCCCCTCTGCTCACAGTGGTCACACCATGACAATCATGAGCACATCTGCTGTCAGATGCTGCCAGAATGAGTGAAACTGCTGTCACAGAGCAAAGGACAGACTCACCCTTCACTCCTGACTGACTTACTCTAAGGGTGGTCCTAAGTTTGGGCTTGGCTTACTGTTTAGTTTTCCACTCTAACAGCAGTTGGCATCTTGGAAGGACAGGGCTTAAACATGGTTTTATTCTGCAGGCTTCAAGATTTACATAAAATCCACATGCCATACTACAACTCAAGCCCTCAAATGTGTCTCCCAACCATACCACAAACATGTGGATGCCCTTCCCTTCCACATTGTTGTCACGAAACAAGTTTTTCAGCAAAACTTACTATGGAAAATTTAGAAACTCTTCTACATTTTCTTCCTGCAAGAAAACTTCCAAAGTCTATTGGACACACAGTTCTCTGGCTGATGCACCTGTGAGTATCCTGGCTGCCTTTCCCAACCTGTGACAGCAGTAGAACCTCCCAAGTACACAGAACAAGCAGCTCCCTGAACTTTACAAGCCAAACATCCTGTCAACATGATCACACTGTAACCAATTCTGCTGAAGCATGTATGTAGACATGCTATGAGTTATTAGCCAAAAAAAAAAAAAATCTAAAGTTGCTTGTTATCATTTTCTTCACCTCTGCCAGAAGAACAAATTCAGAATTTCACAAGGTTAAACTACCTAAGTTTCAGACCTGGCACTGTTGCTGAGGGCTCATTGTCCATCTCATCCAACAGTTCCTCGTGGTTCTTCCCCAAATAACAAATAACCCAACCAAGCTCTTTTCCACTATTGA
Organism: Muscicapa striata striata; assembly: GCA_030060385.1. NCBI lineage: Eukaryota > Metazoa > Chordata > Aves > Passeriformes > Muscicapidae > Muscicapa > Muscicapa striata. The sequence continues at coordinate 2,293,271 of JAREIS010000085.1, forward strand.
GAACGTGTGGAAATACTGGTAGAGGCACATTTAGCTGGCAGCAGAACTGGCCAAAGCTAAATCAGTACAAATTTAAGTCAAATGATGAAATGCCATTGAATCTGTAACCACAATTGTTTTGCAAGGCTTTCATTCACACCCACAGCTATTTGTAGGTCAGGCTGTCTCCCTGTGCCAGCCTTTTCCCAGTTGTCTGCTTTGTCTCTCTCACCCCAGCAGCCCAACAGTGACAGACTCAATGGTGTTACTGTGGTGGATGAGGTTGCTGCATCTCAATTTTCCAGCAAAACCAGGCACTGGCCTTCTCTCTGTGCTTGGTTCAGACACAACCCCATCATCTTCAGTCTCAGCTGATGTGCAGAAGATAGTTACAGCTAAACTTAGGCTGTTTCTGAACACCTCTCCATGTGAGGGTGCTAGCTGAACTCACATTTTAGTGCATTAGGTAATTTCATGGACCACCTATGAGCTCAGACATAGGGCTGAGATGAGCTAGAACAAAGAAAAAAGAAGGTGGAGGAAAAAGGGTTTGTAAGTCTGCTACAGCCCTCTCCCTTTAAGAATGTCTGCAACTGAAGCATTTTAGCTTCAGAACCAGCACACTGCACAAGCCACCATGCACTAAGGCAAAAAACAAATTGTTGTTCATCTCAGAAAACAAATTTCATATCGGTTTTATAGAAAATAACTTGAAACCAAGTATCTATTCAGCTGTGCTATTTTATACCTGTTTATATTAGATAGTTTCAAAGCAGCTTTTTCAAGTGTCTTGACCATTTAAGCAGAAAAAAATACAAAAAGAGCAGAAGTCTCAATTTATTTTTCAGTCAGCCCTCTCTCTACCATGTCCCAAATGCTCATCCAGTCCTAACAATCACAGTCCTACATTTTAGCATTACAGGAGTTAAGAACCATGCATGTCTCTTGAAATGAGTTTTAAAGTTAAGAAGATGTCAACTCAATGATCAGAGCAAAAATCAGCATGCCCCACTAAATAGAGAACAGTTCAGAGAAATGTCCTTTCACAAGGCTTTCTTAAAATTCTAGGAAATTGAATATTTTCTGTCTTTTCAGCCTCCATCTGCTGGTTGTTCAATGCCTAAAACAATTTTCTTTGAGGAGGAACACAAAAGTTACCCATATATATAAGTAAAATTCAAGTCTTCCATTTATGCCACCAAACCTGTTGCCAAAGTACTCTGAGGACCTACTTGAAAAAAATGCCATGGAGTCTATTTCCTGATTGAATTCTCCAGCAGAGAAGAATCAAATGATATTTTGTCACTGTATCCATGACAGTTTGTCTCTACAGCCTGTGTGGGACTACTTCCTTGGGATTCCCCTTCCTTGCACTCCATCCTTCTCTGATCCCCTGAAACAAGGCTAATGAGACAGCAAAAAGAAATCTTACTGTTCATCCTTAGGAAAAAAAAAAGTGAGATGACACGTGACCAGCTTAATCATGCAGCAAAGCTGATCACGAGTACACAAACACCTCTGAGCAAATCAAGGCCACTGCTAAAGTAGGTCAGCTCCAGGAGCCAAGCACCCACCCAGAGTCAGGACCTCTCTGCACATCCCCATCAGCTCTGGCTCCCCCAGGCAAGAGGCAGCCCTGTCCAACAGATTTATTCTGAAAGAAATGCAATTCATAACTTTATGAATCATGAGTGCCTCGTGTCTCAAAAGCGCAATTTCGCAATGCCAGAGGAAAACCCTGGTGTGGTTTCCTGAAGAAGTCATTGAAAAGATACTCACTGTCCCTATGGGTAATGACTGAACCAAAAACAGCTCCAGAAAGGAAATCATCTACTTCCCTATTCCATTGCTGGAGTTGTGTCACAGCACAAGCTGGTGCAGAACAGAAAAGGAGGTTATTGATCTCCCCTAGCAGCAGTGTGCTGCTGCTGGAGGCTCCCAACACACTTCCCTCAGTGATGGGGATTTCAGCTTAGCAGCACAAGGACTCCAAGTGTCCCTGGGATGATTTCAAGATGCAGAGCAGCATCCCTGGGCTCAGTGCTGCAAGTAACTGATGCCTAAAGAGGCTTACCTGGAACAGAGGCTGGACAGAGTTAAAGGAATAAAGCAGGGATTTATTAAAAACCCTTCAAAGGATTCACCTTGGGCAGTGCAAGAGCCTGGCCAGGGCTACACCCAAGATGGACCCTCAGTCACAAATTTTCACACTTTTGTAAGTTTTGGTCTGTTTCCACATTGGGGTTAATTGTCCAATTCCAGCTCCAGGTTCTGCAGTCCCATCCTCCCAGATTCTCTCCTCAATTTGCTGCTGTTTGCACTTTCTGGGGCTGAAGCTGCAGCAGTGTCCTTGGTTCTGGGGTTGGAAAAGGATTGTTTTGTGTGACTGAACTGAAGAGAACTTGCTAAAACTTTATACAAAGTTCAGAGTTATATCCTTATGCAGTACAGAATCTGGAAAATTCAAAGCTGAAACTTAGGGCATCATAACCAGCAGATCCTACATCAGAACCTTTATTATGGAATATCCATGGTTATCACAGGAAGATCTTTGAAGTAAAGCAGGATAGTTTCCTTTGTCCTCAGCACTTAAGGTATACTCAAGTCAGAATACTTCCTGTTTTCCCAAAATATTCATACTATTTGGTTTTAATGGCTCCCTAACAACATTTGCAAGTACTCTGCACTCCCAGAAGACAAAAAGCCCTGTGGCTTCCTCACATGCAGATGCATCTCACCACACTCTCTGGTGCAAAGAAGAGATTTCACCCTGGTTTGTTTCCTGAGGTCACCCTTTTACCATAATCCTCAGCATGTCCACCAGCCCCTGGTAGCCTGTGATTCACATCTGAGTTTTGGAACTCCTCCTGACATCAGCTGCTCATGTGTGGACCCTGAGCACACAGCCAGAGCTGCTCCTGCAGCTCCTCACAGCAGGGCAGGGAGGATGCCCTGCTCTGAGGAAGGCAGAGGCACAGCCCTCAGCTGCCCAAGAGACCCCCTCTTCCAACAGCTTTCCTATGGAAAAAGCAGCAGGCTGCAGGGAAGCAGCCCATGAATTCCAACCAGCCACTATGCTACAAGATAAACAATTTTGACATGGAAGGGAAAAAGTCTCCAATAAGCATTAGAAAAACTCCACGTGCAGTTTCTCAGTAGACCAACCTGTTCAGGTACAGTCCCACACCTGAAGCATCTGTTCATCAGTAGGGTCTCTGAGAACAGGCAGAGCAAGTCACATCATGGCATCACCTCATCACAGCTCTCCAGACTGTCACAGTGGTGATGCAGACACAGAACAATAAATTTTATCATGTTCACAGAACACTGAGACACTGAAACCTGCAGAAAACAGGGGTCTTAGTTCCTATCTCTCCTTCTTTATGAGGGAAAGCACCTGCAATCTTTACTTCCAGCTACTTTAACAAAGGACTTTTCTGTTGTTTTCTGTCTCTGCCTCAAAACCAAGAGTCAGTGCTAACTAAAATAATTTTCTCTTGCACAGGAGAGCTCAAAACAAGACCCAGAACCCAGAAGTGTCTCAGCAGCACTCAGAAAATGGGAAGGATCACTTCCCTCAGCCTGCTAGCAGCACAACTCCTGACACAACCCAGGAGGCTCTTGAACCATCAGTATCTCTTCCAAGCTCTTTTCCAGCTGTCCAGTCCCTAATCTGTACTCAGACATGGGGCTTTTCCTCTCCATGTGTAGGACTTGGCATTTCCCTTTGCTGACTTCTGAAGGTTCTTTGTAAGACTTTTGGTGACCCTTTTCTCAGGTCTGTAGTGATCCCCCTGCTTGGTAGTACACTTGTGGTGTCTCAGAGACAGCCTGTGGGCTTGCATTTGTCTGCAGCTCTAAGTATAAAGTTTCAGACAGCACAGAAGGAAAGAAAGACAGGCTGGTTTCAGAAAGAGAACCCAACAGAATTGAACAACCTCCAAAAATCCAAGCTCATGCTCTTGTCTCAGTGAAGCAGATAAATGTGTGTTTCAAGGTGGTGTAGTCACACAGGAAGGATTTATGGACAGAACCATGGATCACCTTCAAGGCAGAAAAGGGAAAGTGGATCAAAACCAAGGCCAACCCATGTCACTCCAGGAATCAAACCTGTTTAGGCCAGCTGTGCTACAGATAAAGTGTTTCCCTCCTTAGCAGGAGGGGACTGGGATATACCTGTAGTGACAGAGCTCAACATCTAGCTTACAATCCTACAGAATAGCCCCTGGAGACACCATCAGAACCAGCATCCTGATCATCCTGATTATCCAGCTGACCCTCAGCCACAGGAGATTCCATTTCCCCTCACATCTCAGGAGTGTCTGCCTCTCTACCTACCCACTGAATCCCAGCTGCAAGAGTGTTTCAACAAAGCTTGCTAGTTTGCAACCATTACTGAAAGCTTGATCTAGTATAAGCTTCTCGTCAGCCAAGATTAGACTCTTTGAGCACTCATTCTTTGAAGTGAGCTTATGCTGCCCTGTTTGCATATTTCATTCTGGGCAGCCATCAAAAGGAAACATCACAAGGGAACTAATCAAGGCCTTGTGAAAAGGTGGTGATGCACACTCTTGGAAATCAGTACTAACACGCTGCTGCTACCAAAGGAATTTGGCCTGCTTCAATAATCAATCTGCCAGCACATGCACTCCTCAGGTTCCAAGAAACTGCTTCCACAGGGAAAACAGAAAGGAAGGCCAGGCTGGAAGGGATTTATGAAACCTCTACACATGAGACAAACTGTAGCCTCTCTACAGGCCACTGGAACCAAAAAGTACTGGTCCTCACATACTATATATATGGTGTATATACCACATATATATATATATATATATATGGTGTATATATACCCACATACTGGGTATAGCTGCCAGTGCTGCAGGAATTGCTAAGCTCAGCCCCAGCACACAGAATGAGACTGAACCAGCACTTCAGGTGTCTCCACTAAGAGCAGCAACCACTGAATTCTGCCTCAGAGCTCTGCAAACTCTGTGTGCTGGTGGGTGCCTCATTTTACAGAGTGACATTTTACAGACACACTGAGATCACCACGGATATTCTAGGAGCACACGTTCGTATTTCACCTCAAATGCCAACAGGGAGACATTAAGGAGTTTTACCAAAAAAAGTGTAGCTGTACACAACATCTGTGAGCTAACAGCTGATCTCCTACAGAGTAAAAAAGTTACACCAAGAATTACACCCAGATCTAGCTGTCAATGAAAGATCCACTCTCAATCAACACACTCCTTTGCATTTCAACAGGTCCTGCTGTTCCAAAACATCCAAACTGATTTCACTGGAAAGGGATACAGCTATTACTCCATAAAATGGAATAAAAAGTAGTCATCCTGACAAATCCAGCTGCTTGTAGGAAAAGGACTGAGCCCAATGTCAGAAGTGTTTTAATTATTTAAACTCAAGCCATCCAAGCCAACATACTTTAAAACAATGTTTCAGAAGTGTGGTTCAGCACAGCACCTCAGAATTTCTGTAATATAAATTACAAAACAAAGTAACATTAAAAATAGGGGCCACTAATGTTAAATGTTGGTAAAGTAGGTTCACAAAATCCGTGTTAGGATGTGATATTTAATATTCATTTATTCCCATCCTTCAGAAGATTTTATGTATGTGGAGAAGAAACAATGTATGCTATTTTCAAGACTGGGGAGTATGAGCAGACTTAAAAGACAACAGAAACTTTGAGTCCTTTGGGCCAGTTTTTTCAATCTACTCACTTGACTTCAAAATCAATTGTTCTTCTAGTAACAACAGAGTAAAATAAAACAAACCCAGGCACAACAAAAGAAATCTACTCCCTCAATTAGTACAATCTAAACTCTGAGTTTCCAAGCCAGGTCCAGCCTCTATGTGAGGTACATACTGTTCACAGCCACTGAATGCAGTCCTTGCTCACCAACCCTAAGCCAGCCAAGGGATTTGCAGAGGGTGGGAGGCAGAGCAGGGTGTGTGAAAGTCAGGAAAATCCATCCTACCATGCGGGTAAATAGATTATCCAACATTAATGGGCTTCAAGGAAAAACCTAATCAGAGTCGATTTCTTTAATAGCTCATGTACTTCCAGTATGCTTTGATCAGAAGCACACACCCAAACCCACAAAACAACAAAAACCTTCTCAGCTGAGGAGGCAGCGGCTCTGTGAAGTCTCCCAAGTTGTACACATTACTTCTGATCTGTCAACAACAGAAGAGGCACTGTAGAGTTGACTTCAAAGCCAAACTTTATAGGAGATTAGAAATTTCTCTGTAAGAGGACTGTACACAACCTGGAGTGACATTTCTGGAGCAGGAGAAGCACACAAGATAACAAGTAGGTAAGCTACTCAACTCACTCCCCATGTTATACAAATTTACAGTGGGAATTTACAATCAGTGCCTCTGTAACTCATGGCTGGGAATGCCTCCTTTCTGCACTTGCAGTCCAAAAGGTGCTGCTTTTTGTTTCAACAGTTCATCCAGCTCCTAAATACGAGCACCAGTTTACAGCAGACAGATGTTTTAGATACAGATCTTTAAGACTTCAATTAGCCAAACAGAACAATTAAGTTTCACATCGGTAAATGCACATCTTCTAATCTAGAGATGATAAATACTGCAAGTATTATTTGGACTGTGATATAATCTGGACAAATTTAATTTCCTTACTGCAGCACAGTGAAGCTCGTGGATCCTCACAACACAGCAAATATTCTTCCTGTAGTTCATAATCTCAAAAGTTGTCTTTCAGTAGCAGGGAGGCAAAATCCTCTCAGAAGTTCAAAGAAATGTCTTTTAAATGAAACAGCAGCCTAGGAAAAAACTTCCTCATTTATGTCAAAAGCAGAATTTTACCCTGTGATCTTGGCACACCATGGAACCCCTTCCAGGGCTTCTTCCTCAAGCTCAGAACTACAGCTTGTACTTTAATACCCCTTGTAACAGGATCTCTTGCCTTTAACACTTCAAGTGAGCACAGGCTTTAACTCCAGTCACTCCTCTCACTGGCACAGCACTATCTTAGTACTCCATTAGTTACTCTAGCTTCTAGCCACCAAGTCCTTCAGGGCTTTTGTCAGGTCTTCATTTTCTTCCCTCCTGTTACTGCAGCATTATAGGCATCCAAACCAGACAATACATTCAACTATTACATTACCATCCAAGTAATATTTTCTCACTTGACTTTTAAAGTTTATACATTATGGGAAGCTAGCCATTTTTCAGCTGAATAGGCTGAACCAATTCTCACTTCTTTTAGCCTCTGAAGTGCATCTATTAAGATGAAAATCCTAGTTTCTTTAGAGTTGAAGCACCTGGTCCAAATACTTTCAGAGATATTGCACAGAGCTGTTCTCCAGTTATTGTTATTGCTACAACAAACCCAAACACATTTGGCATGTGCAAGACCTTTCACTCAGAGATCTATTGCCAAACTGCAGCTAAATACTTCATATCTTCAGGGAACAAAGCATTGGAACAAGAGGGTAAAAATATCACCAGAAGGAGCAAAGGCAGGTGGTTCTATTTATAGCTGATACTTTCATTTCCAGTTTTTGCATATTCCCTCTGGTCCTGCTGGATTTCATCTCTGGCTGGAAGAAGCCACCCCTGCTCTCAGCACTCTGCCAGCCTGACAAAGCAAAGCCAGCAGGGCTGTCACTTTGCCTTCCATCCCAAAGTAAGCCCTGGGAAAAGGAAGAAACTCTCACCCTGCCTGGAACCAAGCTGGGGTATTCCTCACTCTAGCTCCTCCAGCTCACATATGCTTAACAGGCTCATTTTTCCCCACTGGTCTCCTACAAACTCTTTTTACATCACACAAAATCAGCTGTCAATCACAAATGCATCACATCCATGTGAACGTCCCTATTTCTTCCTTCAGACTATCTCAGAAGGCTCAATTTTTGTTGTCCTGCAGTACCAGTGCTTTTTGGATAAAAGGGCATCACAGCTTTTTGTTAAGTGTACAAGTAGGAATCAGGTAAAAAAAAATCCAGAGAACGTACAATGATGGCATAGCTACTGTATACATTAAAGTTTGTGTGGAAACAGAAATTTATAACTGTAAAATTATTGACAGGTTTCCAGTTTTAAGAAAACCTCTCCCCACACATGCTCCTGCAAATAGCTGCAGCTACCTCCATGTGCACCTGGAGTCCCTCTGCTGGTGGAGCATAAATAAGCTCAGCAGCTTCCTTTCCTCAAGTCACACTATTTGCCAGGTAAATTCAAATCAAACTAGTGAAACCCTGACACTGCAACAATTCAGCGCTTGCTAAATTGTTTTATGGAAAACACCTAAAGAAACACACAGCAAAAAAAGACACACGTGTCATTTTCAGTCTGGGCCAATGCTTCAGTGTAACTCCACCACCCACAGCTGAAATGCAGGTTTTTAAAGGAGGGATTTGCTGCTAAGGCTGAGAAGGGCTGCCTTTCTGAGCCATGGCAGCTCACCCCAGGGCATTATCCCACACCCTGCCCTTCCAAGAGAGCCACACAAAGCAGTGGAAGCACAGCCACAGAGAACACTGAGAAGTAGGGCAAGCTCCCAAGGCCCCCGGGCCAGCACTAATATTGACACAGCACATTAGGAGCAGAATTGCTGCAGCTGACAACTCCCTGTCCAGCCAAAGCAGTGCTAAGGCCTGCTACAGAACCAGGCAAGGCATGGCAGGGCAGTGAAACCACACTGACAGCCCAAAGTCCTTCAGCAGGACATTAAAGGGAAAGTTAGATGTCTTATTGCACCATACACAAATGAATGCTCTTGGCTTCTAGTGCAGCACTAGCTACCTCTTATGCTTCCTTCTCTCTTCCTTGGATAAACTGGGATTTCTGTGCAATGTGACACATGTTCAAGGTGAGCCCCAAACACCCTACAGTGTGAACCTCACTAAAGGCAGCATTTTGAATGGTTTTGTAATTACAGCATTCAAAGTAAGACTTGGTGGAGCAATTCAAGTGATAGTTTAGGGAAAAAACATCAGAATATGGCTTGGAGAAAGTTGTATTTGTCTATCTCAGAATAAGCACAAGATACTGCTGAAAATCTCACAGCAAAGTTTCACAGAAAAGCTGATAGAACACCTTAGTGCCAAAGGGATGGCTTTACTTCCTTTTTTATTCTCTTGCCACTCTTCCCACTCCAGCAGAGACTTTTATCAAGTCCCCAGAGCCTGCCTGTGCAGTGTGTTGAATTCATCAGGCTGAACAATAACTTGAGAGAAACTATTGTCTTCTGGGGAGACAGAAATCCCAACTGCCTTGCTGAAAGGTCAGAAGATACCCAGAAGCAGCTCAAAGCAGGGAGAGGAGATGTGGCAGAGAAGGGGATGGGAAGAAATGTCCCATCCAGCTACAGCAAGCAGTTAAAATATCCCTGCTACAGCCTTCCTGCACTTTCAAGATATTTTCAGCACTCCCACAGGACTTGCTTTCAACATGGAAATCCCTCCTCAGTTTGAGCAAGACAAGGTGTGCTGAAACCTTCCCACTGATCCACATCTGCACTGTGACATTTTCTCTGCTCTTTTGTGAATGACAAGTTATGAATGTACAGACACAGTAGAGGAGTATTTCCATCCACTCTGCAGCCACTGCTGCAGTGGGAGTACAAGCTTTATTTTCTTGAGAAAGGCCTACAGCAATAGGACAGCTCTTTAGAGAAATGGCTGATACAACATACTCCTTTTTCTGCCTCTGTGCATTCACACTGATGTTGAGAACCACCAAATTTCCAAACCTGTGACATTCAGCAGCCAGAGACACAGCCAGATACAAGCCTCAGACTTGCATTTTCCAGACAGGCTTTGAAATCTGTGATTTCTAATTTAAATCAACAGTCAAGTTTGAATGTGTACTTTTACATTACAACTGAAACTGAAGAAGTTTTAAAATTGCTGCTGAATTTGGAACAAGGACTCATGTTCCCAAATCATGACAGCCTTTATAAAGGCAGAGGAATGATCAGGGAATACCAGCAGTTCCCTTAATGGGATCATTATTGCTATGCAGACATCTCAACCGTTACAAAAATTAAAAATAATGGAAATGCAAGTGGGGAACAACAGAGTGTAATAGACACACATATGCAAAAAAAAAAACAAGAGATAAAAAGTCTTGCCAAGACCAAACACGGGCAACTGAGGAAGAAAACCTGTTTAGAAAAAAACCCCATACAACAAACCACAGCCACCCACCCCAAAAAAAGGACTCTTCATAAAACTGAACACTGCATGCTTGATTTTTTAAAAATTTATTTCCTGTCCTTGACTCAGAGATCCATCCACACAGCCTCCTTCCCATCCTAATCAAGAAGGGATGCAGCACAGAGCAAAGGGACATCTGACTACCAGTTGCAAGCAGAAGTTTCTCCAACTCATTGTTTTAATTCTAAAAGAGAACATTCCATGACCCACGCAGTCTGATCCCAGTGGACTTAGGAAGGATCACTAGACAGTTCACATTCCTCCTCAAAAAAGTTTGAGTAGGTTTAGATTATTTTATTTCTGGAAGTGCCAAATATTAATAATGTAGTCCCTTAGTTACCACTTACAAATGCTCATAATTATTTACAGCTCCTGAACAGAGGATAGCTTGGACATCATCCAACAAATCCACAGCAATTAAATTTATTAGAAAATGAAAAACTTTCTACTTTCACTCAGTAGAACAATAGAGGCAATGAATTTTGCTTAAGGAACAATGAAACAAACTGGTCCTCTTCAGCTTAGAAAACTGGCAGGACCAAGATCTACAAACTCATCAAATGTCATGGGGACATCAAACCAAGCTTGGCTAGAAGGGTCACAACACAACTCTTCCCATGAGGTGGAAGGCTGTGGAAACCCTCTGCCAGGGAACAGGAGGCCTAGAAGCTCATGTGGCTTGCACAGAGAAGCAGGAGCAGCTCATGGAAAGGGATTCTGCCACATGTGGCTTGTGAGTCCCTGAGCTGAAAATAACTGTGGGCCCTAATCCTACTCTTCATCAGGAGCAACTCACAGCTCTGTAGCACTGGGTCTTCTTTTATGGCACACAATGGGCTCTCTTGCCTTCATCTGTTATCAATAAAAGAACTTTATCTCCATTTCTATATATTCACAGAAACTTCTATTTACAAGTATGATATAGAAGGGAAAGTGTGAAATATACAATGTCCTTAAAAAACCCTTCCAGGTCAACTCTGAAGTTGACTCACCTGCAATTATCACCCTACCAGCACTCAGCACCAGGTGGAACATTTGAACTGAATCAGTAACATTATAGTTTAGCAAAGCAGTTTGTAAAAGCTTCACTTATCAGAAAGAAACCAGTTTTACACTGGAAGCCAGGTTTATATGCTCGGTGTCTGCTTTCATAAGTGGCATTCCAAATCCAGTTTGAACAGCTGAACTCCTCTGCAGTACCCAGAAACAGCAGCACTGAGCAAGGAACCCCATAAAAGCCAGCAGGCACAAACCACCCAAAACAAACACGTCAGGCCCAAACCTCACCGTGCCAAGCACTGCAGTCCGCACACACTGCCCCACTCACTCTTCAGGTCTTCCCTATCATTAAGTACAGCTCTCAATTCTCTTTTCAAAAGAGGCCAAAGGAGCCACTAAAACAGGCAAACTGTTACTGATCACAGAATCATTAAGGTTGGAAAAGAACTCCAAGATTATCAAGCCCAGCCTTTGACCTTTGATTACACACAAGGAAAAACCCAACCAGACAAATGTGCTTAGAGCAGAAAAGAATCACATATTTCAGAGGATCCTCTACTACACAATAGACACAGAGTTCTGGCTTTTTTTAAGAGTCCTGCTTTTCAGAAATGTTCACTTAAGTCTCATGCACTATTGTGCCCTGACTTTAATAGAGAAACACACTTTTTATATGTGTGTCTTCTTCAGTCACTCACCTGGTTCTCAACTGAAATGCTTTTTTATCTGTTAAAGTCCCTTCAACTCTCTTCAAAGGTTCTGTCTCCTCTTCCACATGCATCAAATTTTTTTGTTGTCCCTAAAGGTAAAAGCTTAAATTTATATTCTCTAAATTTGGAAGTAACTGACTAAACACAAAATATTTACCCTAAGTAACTTAAATGACAAATGTAAAGGCACTTTCATTATCTTCCTGTTAAATCACTCCATCTTTGTTTTCCTAAATATGAATATCAGCCCCTCAGGTTTCTGTCCCACTTTCTTCCTCCTTCCACTATCAGTGCTCAAAATTTTCACCTTATAGCAGATCATGGTATTAAAACTTGATATTCTTATTCCAAAATAAAGAAGTGTTATATTTTGGCCCAATTACTTATAAAGATTACCGACCAAAAGTGATGTTTGCTTTGCATTTTATTTTTGCTGAACAAAATTCATGGTTATTACATTTTATGCATATTTTAGAGCATAACAACACGAGAAGCCCCTGTAGTATTTTTAATCTTTGACTTTATTTTGCTGCAAGAGTCTCTGTAGTCCCCTTCTCTCTGCTCCAAGTCTCTCTGGCCCTCCCTGTCCTTCTCAGCCTGGTGAAAGCTGTATGTCCTTGCACTTCCTTCTGCTGAAACAGAGTACAGATAAGCAGGCAAGTTTTATCTCAACACTGATACCAGATTCATTCATATCTGATCCTTTGTACAATCATGTGTTCTGCTCTCTCTGCTGCAACTGGAGGTAACCTCATCGACTGTTTTATAAGACACACTGATAATGCTGTAATTCAGGTCAAAGTTTACTTTACAAAGATATCCTGGAGGAATTGATGTGTTGTAAGAAACCCTTACCTGCCTCCCACCTTTTCTGCTCCAAAGCTTAGTTCTTCTTGCTGCTTCCAACTTTTCTATCCTGAATTTCACTAAGGCACCTATCTGCTATTAAACCTCATTTCAGTTTCACCTACCAGATAATTTTATCAGTTCATTGACCGAAGGATTAATCCAGTGGATTGCTTTTTCCTCCTTTAAGTAAGTTTAGTTATGTTCCTTTCATCTGACACCTAAATTTATGTTTGCAAAACATTTCATTCCTTGAACTCCTTTTAGTTTTCTATTCACACTTTATCAAGTCCAGGAAAGTATTAAAGTCATGACATAATTAATATCCTACAGAGATCAACCTACCTTTGAGTCCAGCTGGATATCCTTGTTTACCAAGGCACAGATTGTTTTGTGCACCTCTCTAATGTTGCCCTGGGAACTGCCAGTCAATAAAGTCCTTCCACCCTCAGCCACTTCCTCTTGGAAGTGTGACATACAGAAACAGGACTTGGCTGCTAGTTAGAAAGGGCACATGTATTTCTCAAGCAAGCCAAGTGGAAACTGCCAGAACCAACGCTACTGACTAATCCTTGCTCAGCTCACACACAGTGACTATGAATCAGTTCAATAGTTTATTTAATACAGGACTAAGTGGATTTTTACAGTGCAGCACACACTCCTCTTTGGGAGATTCAGGTGACAGAATTCACACCATTTCATTAGTTGACAAGTTGAAAATCTAACCTTTTAACCCTTTCAACTGCAAGAGCTTTTAACTTCCTGGCTCCAGCATTTATCTGGGTACTCCCACACAGCACTGGTGCTTACCTAACCCCACAGTGAACTGTTCAGAGATCCAAAATAGATTAAACCTAATCCAGTAAAGAGTAGTTTTTAAAAAAGCTGAAAGCCTGAGTAGATGACAGTGAGGTGATTCAGAAATGAGATACCAGCACTGTACAATGGAGGGGAGAGACTATGAGCTCACCAGTGAGTGTCCATTTAACTTTACTTGCAAACACACATCTGAATGTGGGAACACACAGGTCAACTCTCAAAGGGAGATTACAGCACAAGCAACCCTACAAAGCCCCCAGGGTCATAGAAGCATTCAAGAAACACTCTGAAATGTATTTATTTTGTTTGTGAGCAGCTGCTTTGGATAAATTTGCTCCTTTTCCAGAAGGCTGTTTCATCAACACTCAAGTGAAATCCATCTCCCATCCATGGCAGCACAGTTAAGAAAGAACCTGGATGAATGTTACTCCAGCTAGGTTTAAGAAACATTTTTCAGGGATGGCACATGGAAGCACCAAATCCTAACTGCACTGAGATGACTGCAACGAGCAGTGGGAATGTGCAAACCATGAAAATAAAAGCAGAGAACAACACAAGGAGCCACCAAGAAAACCAAGTGACCAGCCCCTTGAAGTGTGGAAAACAAGGAAAAACTCACATGTGGAAATGATTGGGATGAGTACACTTCTGGAAGGATGTGTGGAAAATACAGAACTACACCGTGAGCAATGACTGAAGAGAAACTCACCCACTGCTGCCAAACAAAGACTTGGCCAAATTCCGTCATAGGGAGGAGTTAAAGGGGATATGCTGGCTTGTATTTGGAGGTGAAAAACTAACCCTTCACTGCAACATGCAGCGAGGTTTGCTGGAAAGGGCAACCAAAGTTAGCTGTACTTATCCCTAGTGTTTCTCCTTTAAGCTACTGCATCGAGATTCTTCCAGGTGCTGGAAGGGCAGGGAAGTTTCTTTTTCTGCTTCCTGAAAATCTTTGAAATCCACTTGCCAGCCACTCCTCCAGGCAAACCTGAGAAGTTGCACCAACATTATTCTGTGACCTGGCTGCCAACACAGCATTGCTCCAAACCATCGTCACCGCCACGAAACACTGGCACAGAGGAGCAAACAAAGCGCTCACAGAGCTGAGACTGAAGGACAGAAAAACACACACAGGCAGCTCTAAGGGTCAATTCTTGAGTGTCTGTGTCTGTAAATAAAGTCAGAGGCCAGCTAAGACTCCAGTTACCAGGTTGCCCAAAGTCACCAAACAAAATTCAACAGAAAAATGGAAAAAAATAGGTTTCATTGACAAATTACAGAAACCAGTACTTTTCCAGGTTTGTGAAGAGACACCATCATCCCACTGTGTTTGGGGCTACAGGAAACTAGCAAACCACAGAAATATCCTAAAACTAGAGGACAAGTGGGATGAGCGACCAAATATTTGTTTTAAAAAATAAGAAGTATGCATGCAATGAAATGTGTGCCAAAGCAAGTAGATTACACAAGTGAATGAATCCATGGAGGCTTGAGCACTTGCCTGAGCAAATCCTGTTCTAAAAGGCATGTTCATTTTGTCTAAAAAGCAGCAAGAACTCTGCAACCCTAATTTAAGAACTTAAAGGAACTTTAAAAATCTTAAAATGTTGAATAATGATCACTAGTATGCTACAAAACTACCTGGGTCTGTAATGAGATACCAATAGGGCACTTTTTGCTCCCTTTTTTGTTACATGGAAGTTTGGTGTTTTTTTTTTTTTCTTTGTTCTGCTTCTTCCCAAGGTGTGCAACTACTTGGTCTTTATTAGTGTTCATATGCTCTAGGAAAAAAATTCACCTTAAATAGAAGGCATGGATTCTCCTGTTATCTGCTGAGTTAAACTTTGTCTTACGTTCCATTTATATTCAAAATAAAGCTCAAATTTCTTAGTAAATCTCTTTGATAAGGGTACATTACAGTCTTAGAAAGTTTTTTATGAACACAATTCTCCTGAACAGCTATTTGATAAGAACATCAAAACCAAACTACAGTGCCAATATTTCTCTAAATGAAAGCCTGGGTAGGTTTTAGAAAGCTTTGCTTCTTGAAAACAGAATATTTAAACCAACTGGCAGCAAGATGAAATCTAGGCCAAGTTTGAGAATCATTCTTAAACAGCAATTCATATATATATTTATTTTTTTTTTTAAACAGACATGTCCCCTCCTCAAAGACAGAGGTGTGAACAATTAATGGAGTTCAAACCATGTATTGTCTTAGGGAAAAAAGTCTTCTTCCCCTCAGTCTCTTTCCTATATTCCATTTCCTCCAGACTTCCTGGCAAGTTTAACTGGAGACATGGCTGGGTCTCTGCCAGTTTTACATAAATTATCAGTTTGACAACAACTTGGACATGTAAGTGTTCAGCTCTGGCAAAGTCAGGTGACAGTGGTGAATGGGCTCCTGAGAGATTTGGGTATCTGAAACACTTCTATATTTGTTCATCTGGAAACCCAGAGGCACACAGGCCAGCAAGGGGAAAGGGAAAAGAGGCAGAGGTCTGCCTGACTTACTCTTCCTTGTTAGAAAAGGGAATTCTTCAAAAATGGCACCATAAAAATTCTACTGTATAGATGAAATTTAAAAAGTTGCTTATTTTTCTGGGTTTCAGTGCCAAAGCCAGATTTTTTTCATCAAATTTTTATGTAGATTTATGAAAGAAATGACCCAACACAACTTGATCCAAAAATACTCTGTCACAAAGCCTCTTCTTCCATATGAAGGTTGCAGTGTAACACATTTCAATCAGCACTCTTCACACTTCCAGCCTCTCCCACCTCTCCTTCAGGAATACTCACTTAGAGCTGTTTCCTAAGCCACAAAAGCAGCAATGTTTATGAAGCCACAAGTTGTATGGCATCAGCAATCTCAAATCGTTCTTCTGGAGCAAACACTGAGCTCTGAGACCCAGCAGATTCCCCCGGCCTGGATCCTTGCCCAAGCATAAATGCCAGCAGGGAGCAGAGGGACAGGAGATGTGGATGGAAATTCTCAGTCAGGAAGGGGCTGGAGCACTGATGGAGGCTGCACTGTCCATGGCAACCCAGTTCAAACAGCATCAAAACTGCTGTCCAAACCCATCCAGCTGCCCACAGATGATGCAAAGGACTCGTGTCATTATAAACCAAACTGCTGGGCACCAAAACCTAGATTTTTTGATCATCAGAGCCCTGATGGTCCTGCCCTGAACAGTGGCAGGTTTCCCACGTGTTCCTCAAAAATCTGCAAAAATCCATCAGTCAGACCAGAATTCTTGGGAGGAACACACACAGAAAGGACAGTCAGAAAAGTTGCACAATGCATCAGCTGTATCCAATTGTTAAAATTTGCTCTAAAATGGTGAGTTGATAATCTGCATCAGGAATGGGAATGTAGAACCAGTTTCTACAATAGCTGACTGCAGTAATCTTCTCCCCTGATGGGCCCTTTTCCCCTCATCATCTTATTCTTGATAATGACAAAAAGCATTAGAGTAAGACAAATGAAGAGCCACTCCAGCTAAGAAAATAAAGCAGGCATTTGCTATGGAAGAGCCTCATGGTCCAGGCAGATAAATGAGGACAGGAATTACCTCATTCAACAAATAATGCCAAGTACAGTAATTGAGATCTCATTATTGCCAGCTGGGATATCTTAAACAGACTGAACTAGATTTTTAAATGCTGTAATAGGGAAATGCCCATCTTTCTTCAGACTGTTTCATGGCCAGACAAGCTGACCAAGTTGCACACCTCTCAGAAAGAGAAAAATAACATAAACATAATCCTGACATTTCTAACAGGGGCGAAACAGAAAACCCCAGACAAACCCAAACTAGCGTAAACTCTCAGATCTGTCTTTCTATTTAAAATAGGAATATCTAATTGCTGGCCTTGTATTTCTAAGATACAAATAACTTCAAGTACTTCTAGAATTTGGACCCAAACTGCATAGAAAGCATTTAACAACATTTTGAACAGATTGTTCTTTAATTACAGCACACTTCCAGTAATTCTAATGTTTTATGTGACAAGTCCCTCTAAGAAGTCACTGAACCTGACTTCACAGGTTTCTAAAACAAACTACAATACTCAGAGGCTGGTTTGGTCATTGCAGTGACAATAAATTTTAAAAGGAGACAAGAAAGAAGAAACTCTATGAAAACAGGAAGAAAACAACACTATTTGTAATAGAAATTTCCAAGCCATAGTAAATTGTGTATAGAGTAAAACAACAGTAAAATGGTATTCTAGGGCAGCAAATTTGCCTAATATTCTGGGGCTTTATCAGATTGATAAGGAAAAAAGCTATTCCAGGTATCAGAGCCTTTTAAGATCACAAACACATGGAAATTTCTGGATTTATGAATTTGAGCCATATCCTGACTATAACACAAAAATATTCTTTAGTATATTGAGGGCACAGTGTTGATACTGACTTTTTACGTTAGCTCATTGAATTAATTTCATCAATAACAAACCAATTTGCAAATGCAAATGCCAAGATTACATGAAATCCCTTGGCAACAAAGCACATTGGGAAAGGGAACAGAGGAATAAATGGGCCTCCTGTTTCTTAGTTAACAATTCTAGAATTTCAGACTGGAAACCTCATCGTGGTCAAGACAAGGTTAAAAGAACATAAACCTCCAAAACTAACATATGATTTTTTTGCAATCTATTCTAGAGCACAGATTCTTTCCCTGAAAAATGACCAGGCCATTCAAGTCTACAGGCAAAATAAATATTATTTTCCAAGGTTATATGAAAACTAATAAGCCAGTAGCCAAAGTACAGCAGAAAGCCCAAAATTCAAGGAGATTTAAAATACAATTATCAGAGGTCCTTGAGTGAAAGATAAAAATAGTATCAGTAGAACTCAAACTAAAGCGACCTTGCTGCCACTCTCAACAACTACAATGCATATGCACAACATAAAGGATGAAAGTTTTGATATTTTAATAGAGCATTTTGCTTCAAATTGGAACAGAAGTCCTAAATTTCATAACACTCCAAGAAGAATCCACAGACAAAGAAATCCGTTCATAACAAGTTAAGGAAAAGAAAACCCAACCAAACCAGTTCAAGGAAAGTATAAAATAACAGCTTTAAAGACAGAAAAAAACCATTCTTATTAAAAGAGAGAGAGAGAAAAGGTTTTATTTTCTCCTGTTTTTTCTAGGAAGCAACTTTTCCTTCTCACTTCACCTGATAAATATTCTGCAGTACAAAATTATTTAGCACTTTCTACTAGTCTTTTTGATTTTGTACATTTTGGTAAGGCAAATTAGAAAAGGCAAAGGCACTTTAAAAAAAGTTTCCATTATGAAAAGAACTTGAGATCAAGAAGAATAATAATAATTTCTGAGTTCTCTGGTAGTCTTATTTCATTCACCCTTCAAAACCTACATCAATCCCAAAAGGATAATAAAAACTTTAGTTTTCTGAGTAGTCCTGTATCAAGAATACATCCAATCTTTAAAACACATGGATTCCATTCACTTATTTTTTAGCTGAAACAGAAAGTAAGGCAGAAGGCTGCAACTGAATGAGCACCTAGGAATTACCATAAAATGACTTCCTAGGAAAATGATTTTGGAGACATGGTGCCTAGGAATCACCAAACATCCTTCCCATTGCTACAGCAACTGCCCATGAGAAGATAGATTTCCATCCCAGACACACAGGGAAGAACTGCTAAGGATTTAACCATGTGTGTGCTGCCCTTCCCAGGTGCCACTAAACTTCCAGTGCTAGGAAAAGCCAGCCAAAAATCACCCCAAAAACTACAACCAACAGCCTCAGCTGCCTGAGCTATGAATGGGCCCCTTGCAGACAGCAGAGAACGTCAACACCTTGGGCCCCAAGAAAGGAGGCTTGTTAGTTCTCCCCTCAAAACTGCTGCCAAGGAGATCTCCTGCTCCCCAAGCAGCCTGCTGGCACCGTTCCTGCACAAGGCCAACCTAGTAAAGTCCAGCACAGCTCCAGCACAGGGCCACAAGCTGCTCTGACATCAGCTGACCCAGAAGTGCATCTGACACAGCAGACATTGAATAACAACTTCTCAAATGGCAGCAGACTGAAAAGGTTACAAATTCTCAGTGTGCTGCCTAAGAAATATCTTTTTGCACTGCAAAGTAGAAAGCGTGACCCGAACAGAGAGAGAAGAAAGACAAATCCTTGCAGGCATGGGTCCTCAAACAATCCTGTACTTTACACATGAAGAACCCAATATCAGCCAGCTCTTGAATCAAATTAAGCTATAAACCAGGAACTTGAGCATCAGCTACAATAAGTTTGAAATAATACCAAACACAACATAAACTATCAATCTTCTTTGGGGCAAAGACTGAAATGTCAGACTGGTTTTTTAGGTAATGGATATTCCGGACTAACAAAGCCTGAAGATGCTGTTTTGATCTGCGTTCTTCTGCAGAATGGATTAAAAAAGAAATTACATTTCTCAACATCTGGTGAAAGATCAGGTTTCCAAGGAGATGAAGTCTGGGCCTTGGATAAGTAGCCTTACTGCATTTTTCCAACAAATTGAGGTAAAAAAGGCAGGTGTAATATGCAGTTAATGGCTGTGAGTTACCTCAATACCCATCCCATTCAATGTGCAGCTTAATTTAATACACATCACAGGTTATCTGACAATGTTCAGAGTCGCTAAATACAAATAAAACCAATTGGATAATCACAACTGAGTTTTCTTCCTCACACAAAAAAATCCTCAAAACTCAAACAGGCTTTCTAAATACTCAATACACCAACTCTTAGGGAGAAAAGCCTTCTGATTTTTTAAGTACATCATTTTTCTGCTTCAGTATCTTGAGTTTCAACTATGTAACAGCTGAGCATCAGTCTGGATTTGATCAGACTAAAGCTGGAACATATTTCCTATTGCAATACAAGACCACTACATCCATATAGATATACACAGCCCTCACAGGCTGTCCATCATCAACCTACTGCCCAAATCTATGAAAGACCCACACTGAAAGCTCTTTCACCAGGTTTGAAAATGCCATCAACCACCTCATTTGCATCTTCAAGCACCTCCAAAACACAGACTGTAACTTCTGCGGGTTGATCAAGCAGAACTCTCAATAACCACATTTCAAAAGCTGGTAACTGAGTTCCAGCCAGCATCATCTAGTCAGCTACTGCATTTATCAAAATCAATTACTTCAGGCTGAAGCTCTCAAAATATGATGACAGCCAAAAATTAAAGTTTCAAAACATGTTTAATGTATCAAAGTAAATAGAGAAAGCTTAAATATTGCATTCTGTAAACTTAGTGAGAACAAAAAAGCTATACAAGATTAAAAATATGTATTTATTTTGGGCTTCTCTTTGCAGTCTTTTGCATACGATATGCCTTCATACAGCTTTTATTGAAGGCAATTAACTTCAGAAGACTTCCTAACACTTGATACAGGCAGCTGCCTTTTACTACTTTTCTGCCCTTTTTTTAGAAACATAACTATGGACAAAAGTGATGGTGAAGTTGAAGAATGAAAAGCATGCAGGTTACAGAACTGAAACAGAAAATGCACCAAATTTACTTTGTTTCACTTAACAACAAAGCATTCCTTCATGTTTTCCTGTAGTATAACACCACAGGCAATGGGCCCCATCCTGAAAACAGCTTAAAATATTATATTTGACCATGAAAACAGCACTTCTGTACTCATGTAAACTAAACCTACATGTCTCCTGATATTTCCAGTATCCTTGATATTCCCTTGGAAAACCTGCCTTCCTCACCTGCAGCTCTCACAGATCTCAGCTCTGCCATCAGCCTTGCACAGCATCAAAGAACTGTGTGCACACTCTAAGCTCCACCAAATAAATCCAGTGAATGCTCTCTGTTCTTCCTCCTGGCTGCCCAGAAGAACCCTTGAGAGCAGGTATCTGAAGGAGAAAAACAAATCTCCTTTAAAGTCCCCCTACAAACACCACCTTCCTAAAACATCCCCAGCATGGGTCCCCCAACACAGCAGGTCTCTCTGAGCACACGGTGTCAGGGATGTGGCAGCAGGCCCTAATTCCAGCTCTGGCTTTGTGGAATCCCAGCTCCAGCCACCTGAGTTGCTAAAACACAAACCAAGCAGTTTTCTTCACGTTCTCTGTGGTGCTTCTCTCTTGTCTGCTCTCCTAAGGAACTTCTTTTAGAGCTTGATCCTTCACAGCCCCACACACCACAGAGACAATGGGAATGCAAATGTGGAAGAGAATAAGGGATAAAACAGTATAAAACCCCAGTGAAGTGCTGTGGCTGTGGATTATTTTACACACTCAATCTCTACAAGCAGGGATAAAAACCCACGAATGGTCATGAGAAGCACAAACCCACAGAAGCCAGGAGGAGTAAAGCCTTTCTCCTTAATAAGCAGCTGTGGTTTAGAGTAACCAGAGAAAGGTCTGTAGTTCCTGATGATTCAAAGAGTTATTTACATTTGCATATTCCTGGAGGATACAAAACATACTTTCTGAAGAGGGCAGAGTTTAACCTTAGCCTCCTGCAAGACCGTTTACAGAGACAGTTATCCAGAATTAACACTTAGTTGAAACAAAAACTCTTTTATTTTCTCCCTTAGAGACTTAGCTGCAGCCTGTGTATTATCAGTCATTCACATTTAAAAAGAAAAGATACACATTTAATATGAGCATGTTAAAAAAAAAAAAAAAAAAAAGAAATGTAGTATTTTGAATGTTGAAGCTCCAAAATTTAAAAAAAAAAATAAAAATTTCTACTTAAAAGACTGAATTTTGAAAAGAGATTAGATCACGCTCCACAGCTGACCCTTTCTACCTCGCATACTAAGGAAATAGTTCAAAATTCCAGCAGGCATATTTGCTTCCAAGGCAAGAAAACACACCCACTTGTTCCTTCACCGCTGTTTTTCCGAGTACGAAAATCTTCCCAAAACTGTTAGAATCGAGGCACTGGAGTAGCAGAAACCTCAGCAATTAAAAATGCAAAGTGATTCCCTT
Source organism: Muscicapa striata striata (assembly GCA_030060385.1). Lineage (NCBI taxonomy): Eukaryota > Metazoa > Chordata > Aves > Passeriformes > Muscicapidae > Muscicapa > Muscicapa striata. The sequence continues at coordinate 2,315,814 of JAREIS010000085.1, forward strand.
GCCTCCTCAAGCGCAAAATCGGGAAGGCACCTTGGCGTTCCCGTTGTGCTGCCGGAGGAAAACCTTCCTTCCCCTCGCAATAGGAAAGGCACACCGAGGTGTCCGACAGGGCACCGGGACAGCTGCTCGGGATTAGGGGATCCCCAGGGAAACACGCCCGGGATGCTCGCCCGGCCGCGGGGCTGGCACCTGCCCGCAGGTGGCACCGGCCACCGTGCCACACACCCGGGGAATCCCCGAGCACCGCCGGCCTCCCGCACGGCACAGGGGCCTCCCCGACCCGGGCTGCCCGCCGCAGACCCCGCTGGGGCCGGGGAGCGGGCACGGACCCGCCGTGAGAGCCGCCCGAGCCTCCCCGTCCCCGGGGACATCCACACAGCCCGGCACGCCCCCGCCCGCCCCTGCCCTCCGCGGGACCCCGGCCCGGCTCTGCCCGCGGCTCCGGGCCCGCCTGCCAGCCCCGTCCCCCCGCTGCCGCCACACCGCCCCGGGGCCGCTCCGGAACGGGGCCCCCGACACCCAGCCCGGCACCGCCGCCGGGGGTCCCGCGCCGCGGCCGCCGCCATCTCTCGGCCCGGACCCCCTCCTCCTCCTCATCCTCCGCCGCCGCCCCCGGCCCCTCCCGGGGCTCCCGCGGCCCCCGGGGCGGCGGCTCCGCCGGGGCCGCGCTGCCCCCGGCCCCTCAGCGCCCCCGCCCGCCGCCCCTGGCGCTCACCGCGGCTCCGCGCGCCCCTGGCCGCGCCGCGCCCGGCCGAAGGGAGGGCGGGCGGGGGTCGCGGCCCCCGGCAGCGCCGTACGCCCGGCGCAGGCAGCCCCCGTCCCTGACCTACTTTCCGCCTGGCTTGCCACCCGACGGCGCACCACTAACCTACTTTCCAGCCAATGGCACCTCCCCGGCCCCGCACCGGACGCGCCCGCCCGCCAACGGGAGAGCGGCTCCGCGCCCGCCTCGCCCAATGGGCGGCCGCCGAGCGGGCAACGCCCGCCCCCGAGCGCCGGCAAATCCCCGGGCGGCCCCGCGGCGCCGGCCAATCGGGAGCGCGGCTGTGGGGCCTGGCCCGCCCCCGCCCGGGGCGGGGCTGAGGGGCGGTGAGGGGGCGCAGCCGGGACCCGGATGTGGCGGCGGGGTCGGCGAGGGTTCGGGGCGGTGTGCGCGGGGTGGCGGGGAGGGCTCGGCCTCGCCCTCAGCCTCAGCCTCAGCCTCAGCCTCGCCCGCGCTTGTTGCGCCGGCGGCGCCGCCCGCTCCCCGCCCCGCCGCTGGGGCTCGCCCGAACCTCTGCGTCACCTCCGCGTGACGTCAGCCGCGGCCGTGACGTCACGCGCCGAGGTGTGAAGGTCATGGCGGTGCTGCCTCAGCCTGGCCTGGGCCGGGGACGGGAGGAAGGAGACGAGGCCGGGGCCTGGACACCGCCCTGGTGCCTCAGGGAGCCGGTGCCGCGGTGTGAGCACCCACCCGCCTCTAGGCTCAGCTTCTCTGTTCTCCCCTGGAGCCCGCGTCACTCCCTGGCGTGTGCGCGGGCCTCGGTCTGTGTCACAGCCCGCACCTCCGAGCCTCGGCCGCCCCTGGGCTCGGGGCACGGCTGTGCTGCTGGCACCGTGTCCCTGCCGTTGGTGCTCCATCCCATCCCATCCCATCCCCATCCCATCCCCATCCCATCCCCATCCCATCCCATCCCATCCCCATCCCATCCCCATCCCATCCCATCCCATCCCATCCCAGCGCTGTCACACAGCGCCGGAGCTGCTCACAGCATCGGTTCTGTTCGGCCTGGGCAAAAAGGCCAGCGGTGGTGATGCCTGGAGAGGTGCCTGGAACAGAGGGTACACAATGTTAAAGGAATAAAGTAGCGATTTATTAAAAAGGCCTTCAAAGTGTTCACCATGCACAGTACAAGAGCCTGGCCATGGCTACACTCAAGGTGGATTCCAGTCACAAATTTTCACACTCCTATAAGTTTTGGTCCATTCCCACATTGGGGTTAATTGTCCAATTCCAGCTCCAGGTTCTGCAGTCCCATCCTCCCAGATTCTCTCCTCAATTTGCTGCTGTTTGCACTTTCTGGGCCTGAAGCTGCAGCAGTGCCCTTGGTTCTGGGGTTGGAAAAGGATTGTTTTGTCTGACTGAGCTGTGAGGAGAACTTGCTGGAACTTTATATGAAGTTCAGAGTCACACACCAGTGCAGTGCAGAATCTGGAAAATATGAAAGCTAAAACTTGAGGCATCGGTGGAATGTGGTAAAGCCACCCTGAGCACCACGTTCTATTCTAAATTTAGATAATGCACAGGGCAGCGTAGAGGAGATGTGTTGCAAGCACATAATCACAGTGCCGCTGCTTTCACGGGCAAACATTTGCTAAACGTGATTGCGTGATCGCTGCGGCAGATTATCATTACCACATCCTAATTGTCTTAACATTTCCTGTGCTGTGATGCCACATCCCAGAGGTTTGGTTTATGTTTCCTAGTGTAACATCACCAAGGAAGTGAGGATTGCGTCACGGTGGTTGTGGTTATCCCAGTCCACCATCCCTGACGTGGGCAGGGTTAGAAACTCATTTCCACCTGACTGAGTGGGGAATAAACACAGGCAACAAGTGGCCCCTGCTGGATACAAGCTCTGTTCACATCAGAAACCCTCCAGCAGGAGTTGTGAAATGAAATACCCTACATTAGCAGGATGGAAATGTACACCATGGAGAGAGAGGAGAAAACACATCCTTTTATTTGCAGCAAAATGCTGTTGCTTTGATTTGTTTTAGCTCACAGAAGTTATGGAGGTGGAGAAGTCTCCTTGACTACTTCTTTCAACTCAGCCTTTGTAATTCTGCTCATTGTTTCTACCCATCTGTAGAAATAATCTCCCTTATGGACTCGATCACATAGTGTCTGTTTTAATGAGCCCAGTGCCTGTTGTAGGGAGTGATGCCAAGAGTAATGATCTTTAGCTATTTCTGTAGGAGAGCAGCTTAGCAGGCCATATGTCAGATTTCCCAGTGAGCAATTGTTTTGTGTTGTTTTTACACTGTGGTTTCTATTCATGAGATATTAGAGAAAATAACAGCATCTGGTTAATCAAATTCCAAATCTCACCATATGATGATATGTATCAGTCCTGTTCTGTGACTTCCTTTGAAATAGATTGTCAGGTCAGTGCAGGGAATTTCTACCTGTAGGTGAATCAAGCATCTTATACCTTGAAATTTTGAAGGTTGAGGAGCTAAGAAATGACAATTTTAAATTTGACAAGACCCAAGTTCAGCTGCCGATGCCAAAAAAGTTTGCACCACAAGTTTCAAGACACAAAAGGCAAACAGGAGAGGTGAGGCTTGACCAAAGGCAGAACATTTTCCCCTTGCCAGGGAGGGAACACTTGAAGTAGAGCAGCACACAAACCCTGGGAGCTGCTGGGCAGAGCAGCTCAGTTGTGTGCTCAGCTCAGGGCACTGGTGCACTGGTGTCTCTGACACAAAAGCAGAAGCATTTCCTCATCCAGACAACTCTCACCTGATGAATTTTCAGATTTTATGCTTTTTAATTCTAAGAATGTAGTAAATTAGGCAGAACATTAACTTCCTCCTTAGCTATGTTAATATGTTAATGGTTGCACCATGTTTAAACACTAAAATTTACACTCATTTTTCGCTTAAATGACAATTTAAAAGCAGGAAAGAGGGTGTGCTACGTGGCTACTGAAAATTGTGATTTATTAATAGAATATTGGAAAAAGTAGCTCATGTTCCAGCTGATTTTCTTTACCATATTCACATTTGAATGCTACAGTAAAAACTTTCCAGGTCTTAGGATTTTGACTTTGTGTCAAGAGTGGCAGATACAATCTCCATTAAATGCAGCCTACCTAAGGTATGATAAGGCCTTATCAGTGATTTCACTTCAGAATCTGAGTTTTTAAATCTAGATAACTATTTCCCTGCAGAAAAAGGGGTCTGGTTTCTCAGCTGATAACCCAAAAACTGATTTTTTTTTCTTAATTTTTTTGAGGGTTTTTTTTGAGTTTTTTTGGGCAGGAGTTGCTTTCAAGCAGTCTTGATATATCTCTGGAACACCCACGGATGTTTCAGAAGTAACCAGCCAAATTAGTTCTTTGATGCTTTAGTTGTGTTATCTCTCAAACATGATTCATGAGTTAGAGACTCAGAGGACACAGATCTCTGAGTCTTTGGAGGCTGAATTTTTGTGAAATGGTTTGGAGATAAAATTATATGTGTTTATTTTTTTAATGTCTTCCAAAATATGTCCAAGGTAGGATAACTATTTTAGCACCTAGCTGTGGATCCAGCTGCTTTGGAGCATTTTAACCAGCTGCTGTTTGTTTATAGGTTTTCAGCCATGCAATATTAATTAACCTGTCTTACCCTTTAATCCAATCTCTTCCTCCATTTGTCTCTAAACCTAAGCCAGAGGAATATTAGATTTTTCTGCTTTTGTTTGTCAAACACTTGCTGCTTTAGAGGATGCACCTTCTACCACAATGTTTCCACATTTGAGCATTAAGTTCATAAATATAAAGCAATAAATGTTGACTTCTTCATGTGCCTGCTTCCTTCTGGGCTTTTTAAAACCCATTCTTCTTCCTCTTGGCCTTTATCATAATTTAAAGGGCTAAAAGCTTCTTTCAGGCAAAAAGAGAAGATTCTTATCCAATCCATTGATTTCAGCCCTGTGGTCTCTGAGAACACCAATTAATATTCAGGGACTCAGTAGGAACTCCCAGGAGTTGGCAATCCACTGTCTGGCAGCATGGCATGAACAGGAAGAAGAATCTGAGCAGGAAAATCAGGCTAAAGCCAGGGAATTAAGAAATTCTAAGTACTTCTTGGCAATATATTTTCAATCTTTGCAGAAGGTTCAGGACAAAGAATTTCTGTCTTTATCTGGATTTTACCTTAATGAAGGTAAAAACACCTCAGAGTTTTTACTTCATTAAAAATATATGGAATTGAGTTTGTATTTCAGAGTCTGGAAGTCTGAACTTTAGGAAGATGTGGTAAACTTTAAATATGTTAAGAAAATTTTAGTGAATATGATATTTTAAGTTGAAAATTCTAAAATGCTGCAGCCTTTTTAAATAACAGCATTTTTTCTCCTGGGATTTTATTAAAATGTTTTAGAGTTTTTTATCACTTTTGTTGACAAGAAATCAGTATTCATTCTTGGAGTAATTCTGAGTCAACACCGTATTTATTGCTTACATTTTTTTAATGCATCACATACAAACCTAGAGTTAGCTGGTGTGAGATTCTTCCCTCCCTTCACAAAAAAATAATAAAGAATTCTAGAAGACATTTTGTTAGAAGAGGATTGGGCCATTGACGCTCTTAAAAACTGCTGACAGTGTTTCTTCAGGATTTACTGAGGACACTAAGATTCAGGGTAGAGTTTTGCTGCCTTTTCTTGGTAGAGGTCTTAAAATTTTCTAACTTTCACTAAACACCAAAACCTTTGCTTTTGGTACTGAAATGAACAGAGATTGTATTCCAACCACCCTTGATTTTCTTGTTCTAAAGGGTAAATAAGAAGCAGAAACAATTGAACAGAAAAGTATAGCTGGGATTGTAAATGTAATTTAAATAGTTTGTTATGTTTGTTTGTTTTTTTTTAACTAAACAGTCACAGACTGTATTAGTTAAATAAGTATATAATATCCTCCCTTTTGCAGGTTGGAAAAACAGGCCTGGAGATTAATGAGTTGGTCAGGATTACACCCACATAATAAGCCACAATTAGAACTGGAGCAACTCATGGCAGCCTTCTAAAGAGTTTGGGGAGTCACTCAGCACCTCCACTTGGTTTCCCATATCAGTTAGATAAAACATTTTACTTTCACAAGGAAATCGTGAAGCTTAGGGCATATTTTGAAAATAAACTTTGCAAACTGTAAAAGTTGGGGGCTTGATTCTCTTTTCAGTTAGTGCTGATAATTTTAACAGGAGTTTAACAATCCATGGTGGGAAGATGGATTTCCAGATTGGCAGGCTATCATGGGATAGTGGGACAGCGACTTTATTTTTTGGTGTTTCATCTTGTAAATCTACTCACCCTTATTCTGGAGTTTTTACATCACTCTTACACCCTCAAAATTCATGCTTGTTCCATCAGGCCTCTGCAGTGAGGGTCAAACACGACATGGGTTGCTCTTCCCCTCAGCATTACATCTTTCTGTCCAGGGTTTTAAGATGAGGGTGATTTCAGAGCCATGAGTGGCTGCAGACAGGAAAAAGGGAAAGAGCAATTTATCTTTCATGTTTCGTGCCAAGCTACAACTTCTCTGTTGTCTATTAATTAAGCAATCTATTAATACTGCCTTGGTATATACTAATGTTAGACAAAAAACTGTTTTGTTGCTAGAGGAAAAGCTGCTATTTAGAAACCAGAGGAAAAGCAGACTAATTCTGAGGCTTATGAGTGCATCAAGCAGTAGGTGTGCCTGGAGTGTTGTAAATGGGAAGGGTGGGAGGACTCTGTCTTGTTATTAGTACATGTAGAAAGACAGGAAGCACTTAGGGAAGGTTTCCCTCTTGTTCTGAGTTCCAGGGAAGTTATTCAGCCAAACACATGAATCACAAAGCAGACTAGAAGGGAGTTTCTGTGTGGCATGAAAATAACAATCTCAGAGCCTGAGAAGTGAAACTGTTCGACCTCTTTTGTTCCACTGCAGATTTTTTGTGGAAAATAGCAACCCCACGAATATCTGACAATGAAATGTCTTAGTGCATGAAATGTGAAGTTTATATAAGAGAGAGTGTCTTACTCATCAGCTGCTCTATTTTAAGCCCTGCTCAGCATGAGGACTTTCATTTTGTGATCTATTTGGACAGCAGCTGGTACATTAGAGTTTTACGTTAGCTGGCATCTTTACAATCTAAAGGATACTTAACATAATCCTGTAAAATCTATTCTCATATTTGTGCTCAGTCCCTCATGTTTCATCTCAGTGTCTTGTCTTTCCCCATGGATATTTTCTGTCCATTTCATGATAAAAATTGGTCAGTATATCAACAGCATTAAAGGGATGTTTTGTGGTGATGTGATCAAAAAATATATAGATATACAGCATGTGTCATAAAATGGATGTGCCATTTTGGTGACTGCAAAAGGCAATGAAAAAGAATCCATAGTAACATATGTTGGGGATAAATTCCAGCAACTAGCACAAATAGCAGAAAAGGTGGTAGGTATTAATAATTATATGCAAAGATGAGCTACTTGCATCATTTAGATTCACCTGGAAATATTTACATCATGGAAGGATGAAGCAGATACCAAGTTGCAACCTAATTCCAAAATCCAACAATTATCAAGTAGTTTGCCTCTTGCCATAAAGTCCTAGGATTTCATCTATCTATTGATGCAAAAAGAAAAGTCTTTTCCATCTTTGTGGATTTTAAATCCCAGTCAGCTCTAAACAAATGACAAAATAGTCCTGAGAGAAGCTAAAGTTACCTGCTCCTGGAGATGCTTGGGGAAAAGGCTGATGCAGAGAAAGGACAAAATAAGGCACTGCTGAGGGGTGGCAGGCAATGGAGCCTTGAGCATGCAGTGGGGCTGCCTGGTGATGCTTTTCCCTGAATCCCACACCTCTCCCACCCTCTCTTGGCCCCTGTTGCCATCACCTCACCTGCCTGCTCAGGAGCTGTGCTCTGGGGGATGTGAGCTGGAAAATCAAGCTGGGAGGTGTCAGCATGTCCCACTGATTCCTGCAGGTGCTGGAAGGGTCATTTGGCTCTTTTCTCAGCACCAAAACTTGCCTAGGAAAGGTGGAAAACTACTTTTCTTCACACATTTTGTTTCCCACCTGAGTGACCTGGCATCCATCGTGTTTTGTGCGTTTAGCCAGCTAAAGATTTCAGTTGCTTGTTGAAATATTAATTTAGTGCTACACTAAATATATTCTCACCCAGACTGCTGATGCAATCCTTGGGGTTTGAAGGGAGGGATTTAACAAAGGGAATTTAACCTCCACTTGTTCCCCATGAGTGGTGGCCAGGAGGTTCTGCACCATGTGAGTCCTCCAGCTCTGCTTTCATGCTGGCCTTGCACCCACCACTCATGTCTCCTGCTGTTGCCCAGTTTGAACTTGAAGTAAAGCTACAAATCTCCCTCCCACATCTGATACAGCCCCATCCTCTCCACACCCACACCATGGCTTCATTAATCTGCTTATTAATTAATGCACGTTGCTGGGAGTGGCATAAATTTGAACTATTCATGCACTCCTTTATATCAGTGTGATGTTTATATTTCCATACATGGCCACAAACATGAACATTAGGGCCTTCATGGGATGTTTTTAATATAATATATTATTCTATGCTTTGTGAGCAATTATTTTTCCTTGTACTTTATTGTTCCTTTTCCTTCTGTAGTTCTCAGTGTGATGAGCAAAAAAACAATCATCAAAGTGACCTGTTACACTGTTTATCTTAAACACAACCCAAACCTATCCCCTCACCATGAACATGTGTTTGGAGACATGGAAGGACTATTCTGGACCATAGTCTGACTGTGGTACAGTCTAAGCACATGGTTATGCCTTGCTCTGAGTGCTACAGATTTCTCTAGGATATGTTAATCAATCACATTTTAATGACCAAAACAATGCCATGTTCTTTCATAAAAAATGTCACTGGGCAGTTCAGTTCTTGTCCAGTATTAATTCAATGATTTCCACCTAATGCCAATGAAATTTAAGGTACTCTGTGTATTACCTAGTTTATTTCCCTGCCCATTTCCTTGCTTCCTTGGATGTACTTCCAGGAAGTTGTCTGTTTATGGGCTTTATGTCCTATGAACCAATGTTTGAAGCAGAGATGGAGAAGTGATGCATGAGATTACAGGGCAGTTCTAACAACTTAATGACAGACAAACATGCAACACCCACCAGAATCAAACCCTGTTCAGTGCCTTCTCACACATCCTCCTGCAGGCTCCTCACCACAGAGCCCAGCCTTGCTGGGAGACCTGCAGCCCTCTTCCTTCTGTGGAAAGAAAATCTGTGCTCAAATTCCCTCCTGCCTTCTCAGGAGGGTAATCCTTTTAGGTATGTGGTTTTCTGCTGTTGTTTTACTCTTGATCTTTTAGTTAATTCAAACTCCAAGGTGGCAGTAGCAGCTTGGGGTAGCCAATTATTTTGAGTTTCCTTAGGTTTGCTTCCATAATCCTCATGCTGTGTCATACTCAATTATGTCAATGGCACAAAGCAACATAAAGCATTCTTTTTAATATTTTTTAAGTCTCTCCAGATTCTCCACTGCAATACAAGATAAAAATGAAAATCATTGCTCTTTTTGCTGGTGCTTTGTTGTGGTACACCTTATGCCTTTTTTCATGTTATCTTTGGGTTTTGTTTGTGATTTTAGGTACTAGGTAGAGGTTCAGAGAGTGAAAGGCTAAAACACCACAAATAATAGTGAAAGTTAATCAATAATTTTATTAATTGGCCAATGTGAAAATTTTGCACTCATATAAAGCCACAGATTTATATTACTTGACCTGTATTCAGACATTTCTACCTGTTGCATTTGATATTTCTCATGAGTATTGAGTTCCCAAATATGTTTAAGAAAAGAAATCACACACTTTTTGGAAATATGAAGGGTAGCAAAGATTCTCTTGGCACACTAAAAATGCATTTTATATATCTCATGTAACCCTAAGGAATCCATTTGGATCTTTTAATAATCTATGTGTTTGTTTAATGAATGTACCCTAACTCAGCATTTCTGAAATGTATGCAAGGTAGCTCTGAAAATGAAAGTACAAATAAAATGACAAAGAAATTGCAAGAAAATGTTGTCCAGGTGGTATCTTCATTTTTCATGGCATTAACCTGATCCTGAGTTTAAAATTTAATGAAGACCTGAAAAACAGTTGTGGCAACTAGGGAAAATAGATGGTGGTTTGATGAATAAATCATAGCTGTGAGAAACAGTAAATGTGTATTTTGTCCAGCTACCATATGTCTCACTCTTGACCTACAATTACTCCTGGAAGACAGTTCTGATTTTGTAGTTGTCACTGGGCTACAGAAAATAAAGTGGTCACACAGTGAGGTCTGAGCAGTTTGTCTGATGGTGCCAAAGCTACAGGAGTGAGAGAGAATCTGTTTGGTTGTGCTGGCAAATTTTGGCTCTTTGAGTCACCCTGCCCCAGGATAATGTACATAGTGTGCACATAGGCTGTAGGGATTTTTCCTATTATATTCATTCATTTATCTTCCAAGTAGATGTAATTTGCTGAGACAATTTACTGAATTGATTTTTATCCTGTTGATGGTCATGTCTTGCTTACTACAGCAATGAATGCACCTGGTTTCCTTTTTTTTCCAAAGATGTCTCGTTCTGGGATGGCTGTTTGAGGACTGGAGTTGTGGTTGGTTAAACAGTGTTTTGTGGCTTGGGCTGTCACAGGGAAGGTGGTTAAATATGTACATGCCTTGTTATTGTTGTGATAATCATATATATATATGTGTGTGTGTGTGTGTGATATATGTTATGTATATAAATATGTGTAATGTGATCAAGAAATCATCAGGTGAGTTTTGCTTGTCTGAGGTATTTCTGTGCCAGCAGAGGATGAGAAGACACTCTTGATGGTGCTTGGTGCAGACTAACTCAGATGTCACTGGCCATGGGTGGCATCATCTGCACAACTGCAATCCTACTCCATGAAAACCCTGCTTCTTCAAAGGGGCTTTTTGCAGTCTTTTCCTGCCCATTCTTCCTTTTGCTATTCACACAGAAACCGTTTTTTTCATCTTGTCTCTGATTTTAGGTAGTTCAGACACGCTCAGTGCTTTAAAAACAAACCTTTAAAGTCATTTCCCTTTATTTTCTGTGAGAAGCTACGGTAAATGCCATATGCTTTTAAGCAATTAAAAGGCATTGTGACTTTGTTTTTTATGTTGTTAATGCAGGTGGTACAGATTCAATGGGCTTTCATGTGTAGCAAATTCATCATATAGCTATTTTCTGTCTCCCAGCACCTCTGTTAGTTTGATGTTGGGCTCTGAGTAGCTCTTCATACCATATTTCCATGGTTACAAGTAGTTACAAGGGTTCTGTTAACCCCCAAAGGAAGAGTGATTATGTCTCTCTTTTTTTTTTTTTTTTTTTTTTTTTTGTCATAAGAAGCAGACAATGAACAAATTACACTATGGATATGAAAAGATTGTTTAAAACACTTCAATAAAAACTTTTAATTATCACTCACTCAATAACTGTTGGAGTCTTTTGTCACAATTATGGCTATGTCACACTTTTTGTAAAGATGATTTTTTACCTGAAAACCTGAAGGATCTTTTTTCTTTCCCTTTTAATTTTAATTGGCATTTATAATCCGTTTTGAAGGCAGCAGGTTTAGAGCAAACAATGCAGATTCAGAGCTATGCTGTGATTAAATAATCACCAGTGACCACTAACCATTAGTGTGTGTAATATTGCTTATTTTTGCAGACAGAACAAGTAGAGGTAAGAAGCTCTTCAGCTTGCTGAAGAGCACAGGTGTAGACACATCCACATCAGAAATTCACATCTCAAATTGCAGCATTTCTTTCTAACAATAGACTGTCAGAAAGTCCCTTCTAACTTTCAGGTCTTGTTAAAGCTGAGATTCTTCCCAATAAATCAAGTGCAGAGAGCTGCACCTTCTGTGAGTGGATATGAGCTGTTAGAGACCCTTAATAGGAGAAGGCAGCTGGAAGGAGCTGTGTTTTTTCTGAGAGGCTTTCTCAGACTGAAGCAGTAGAAGTTTTTTTGGGTTTTTTCAGTGGATTAGACTCAGGTAGCTCTGATTTGTCATGGTATCCTGTGATGAAGAGCACTAAATCAAAGGGAGGTTTCTGGATCTTCCCTGGACAGAACAGGTAGTGAGCTGCTGAGGGCAGAGAAGTGAGAGGGAGTGATAAAAGCAAGCTGGAAAAAAGTCTCTAATTGGAAGAGAATGTCTTGTCTGAAAAGGTTTTTTGCACTGATAGAAGCATTGACTGGAACTGGAGAAAAGGTGAAATAAAGCTCTGCCAGGGAGGGAGACTGGAACTCTTACCACCTATACAGTGTTACTGCTTCAAGGCACACAACAAAAGAATCTTCCCAACTGCAGAGGAGAAAATGCCTCCTTTGCCTTTCTTTCTGTGCTACATTTGCCAAGTCTCCAAGCCAGTAGAGGCATAAACTGATTTAATGGTAAAGTAGCAGGCAACACAGTAAAATAATGTTTAAATAGTACAGCTATAGGAGAAAGAAGTATGTTAGAGGGGGAAATGGACAAAAACCACCTATTACATATATATGTGTGTGTATATAGATACAGATATACTGATATATAGATATATAGATATCTATTCATTTGACTTTGCCAGGTGAATCAGGTGCCAAGAGATGCCAGCTCCTCCATCTCAGGATTTTCTTTTTGCCAGGTTTAAAGTTCTTAGGAGCTTCCTTGCTCCCAATGTATGTTTGGGCCTTTTTCAAGTAAGGGTTACATGTTTTAGAGTTGGTGGCTGCTGCTCCCTTCATCACAGTTTTCTCCTGATAACATCCTCTCACTTCTTCTGTGACTGTTTTTTTATTTGAACAGAGGGGTTTGGTCCAAACTCTTTGGGAGAGTATCTGTAAGAACATCAGTGCAGGATACTCAGAGTGTTCCAGGCAGTAACAAAGTTACAAAAGGAAAATATTAGGTAGATGCATAATTAGCATGGAATCATTTTGGAATCCTATAAATTGTCATGATAAATTCAAATTATATGTCAAACTGATTCTTCTGTCTCCAGAGTAAGAAAATCACCCCTTTGGAATGGGAAAAAAATTAGTTATAAACTTACTATCAAGAAACTAGAATATCCTAATATTTGGTTAAAATATTCTAGTATTTTATAAGATATTGTTACATCAGTGCTTCTAAAACTGTTATTGACTGCAGTAGAACTTGTGTGTAGCTTGTGAATCTATATGCATAAATACACATTTTCCTCCCAGAGCAGTAGTTTTGCTATTTGCCTGGGGAAGACCCTTGACCCCTCTATATGACAAAAATTGGTTTTAAGAGAAGATTTTCCTTTATAGATTGTGTTAGCAAGGATAAGACAAAAACTATTTTATAGAAATTCAAAGATAGTCCTATTAGGGATGGGAGATTAGAGCTGTTCCTTTCCTGGGTTCTACAGACTTGAAGTTTCTGATTCTGCCAACACTTTGGGCTAAGTCCCTCTGTGGAGAGCTGTTTAATTATTTATAAGCCTTTTACTAGAGCACCTGCATTACAAATTGGAAGAAATTTGTTCTTTGGTGCCCACAAGAGCATTTGTTTGTTCTAACCCCTCTTCACTTTTCCAGCTATTATTGTTTGGAAAGCAAACTTTTTTTTGGGGGGGAGAGTCAGTTGTTTATTTTATTGTAAAATCTTGTTAAGGTTCTAAATTCATCTGCAACCTCTGGATCACTGTGAGAGGCCAAGGCCCAAAGATGATCCCTTTGTTACTTTCAGGGAAGCAGGAGCAGAAGATAAGGAATTCTCTTCTTATAGAAAATGTATAGAAGAGCTTTTAATGTTATTCTGCAATGTTTTGACAAGTTTCCCTTGTCATTGTTCACACTGCACAAATGTCCTAAAAATGGCATTTTAAAAAATAAGCCTGAAGTGCTTATCTGAGAGTTTAATGTAGTTTGTTAAAGCAGATCCTGAGCTTCCCAGGAGCCAATTGTGCAAAACAATCTGCAATTCTTCCTTCTCCACACACTCTGCTTCTGGTGGTGAAGGTGGAGAAGCTATCACAGATACATGAGGGAAGGTTTTGCAAATTTTGTTAAGGTTTTTGACTCATGAAGAACATTTTTATATTTGTGTGTTTGCACTTTTGGGTATGGAGCCAGGAGTTTGTCAGATGTGTGCAAGTATGTTAAAAAGAAATATGACAAGGCAGTATCATAGTGCTGGGATAAAAGAAAATATCAAATTAAATGAAACTTCAGATTTTTAACTCACCTAATCAGGAGATACCACTCAGAGCTGAGCATGTGGCTATCTCTCAGAACAATCTCATTATTTAAATATTTAAAGCAGTTTCAGAGAGAAATGTAATTCAAATCAAGAGAAAAAAATATTTAGCAATTATAAAATAAAGCATTCATTAAAGTCTTTCTACAAATCAAGTGGGAGCAAAAACAAATGTGCATTTTATTTTACTGTGTAAATGTCAGATTTAATTTCTCTTGTGTTTGGAAAGATCCCTTTCTATTCATAAACACTTAACAAGTGATAGATCAGAATCCAGAGAGATGATTTTAAGACAGTGCAGTGCACATAAACTCCAGTGAATTAGCCTGTGGTCAGGCTGGCATTTTTATCTTGTTGCTGTGTTGGAGTGAGAGAGAAAAGAATGCAGGGATTGAATTGAAACCTTTAGAGAAATTAAAATATATTAAACAACAACGACATGAAGTAGAAGTGTAAGATTTAGTTATAAGTAAGTAGAAATATTATTAAGCCACATGGATATGGAATGGAAGTGTAAATCTTAGTTTTAAGTAAGTGTCTTAAGAGAGCAAGAGTGTCTTTAAGTTTTAAGTGTCTTAAGAGAGTAAAAAAGAAAGTAGCATAAAGTTTAGGCCTCATTAGAAGTTCAGAACTTAGCCCCCCCCAGACAATAATGAAAACATAGTAAGAATATTGCTTACATTTTCTAGATGGAACAGATAGAACCATTTTCATGAAAAGATAGAGCTATATGTGTAAGTTATGTGTAAGAATTAACAACACTTTTGTACTACAGAACTAGAATTCTAAGGGGTTTAGAAGGAATGTTTTATGTTCATGTTTTTAGCTAATTGTGTAATTTATGAATAAAAACCCCTGCTTTGGGGAAGCAGGAGGAGAAGGAGGAGGAGGAGGAGGAGGAGGAGAAGGAGAAGGAGAAGGAGAAGGAGAAGGAGAAGGAGAAGGAGAAGGAGAAGGAGAAGGAGAAGGAGAAGGAGAAGGAGAAGGAGAAGGAGAAGGAGAAGGAGAAGGAGAAGGAGAAGACAAAGGAGAAGGAGAAAAAAAAAAGAAAAAAAAAGAAAAAGAAAAAGAAAAAGAAAAAGAAAAAGAAAAAGAAAAAGAAAAAGAAAAAGAAAAAGAAAAAGAAAAAAAGAAAGAAAAAATAGAAACACCAGGGAGCTCTGTATGCCAAATACTTGAGCTCTTTGGACTCTTTACCTTTTGAGACTGATGTGCTTCTACAATAAACAACTTTACAGCAACCAACTGCTCTTGTCTCTTTGAACACCTAAACCCATGAAAAACTCGACATTGCTGCACAAGAATTTATTTTTCTGTGTTTTCTGTGTCTGCTGCATGAGTTGGGTGCACCAGGAGAGGGCAGAACTACACTAGCTCTGTGCTGGGTGGGGAAACCACAAGTGGAGAATGTCTGTGAACAGATTTGCTGTCAAATTTCATTTATTGTTCACCTAAAATCAATTAGTCTGATATTCAGAAATTATGTATTTTATACACAAGGGCTTCATTGCTGCTCTGCTGCCACAGAACGTTTCTGAAGGAAAATATTTCTGCATTTAACTGAGTTATTCAGAGTCCACTTGAGACACAGTTATCATTTTCACTATTGAATGTTTCTGTAAATCTAACTTATTTTGCTTTTTTTTTTTTTTTTTTCCTCCCGACTATAGTCTGATTTCTCATGTAATTATTTCGGAAGTTGGTTTATTTTTTTCCTGTTCTTCATGTTTAAAATAAAAGGTTCTAAACCAATGCACCTATTTTTAATATACATTGTAAAATATTAACCACACTAGCTATAAAACATATTGAAATCAGTGTTTTTCTTGAAAACCTGAAAAGGAATGGAAAGCAACAGTTACTTTTATTTTCTGTAGAAAACCTGATTTAAGGGCCCTTGGCTCAGAGTGATTTAAATCAATCAGTGTATTTTGGGTAAACTGTTGATAAAGTGGGTTTTTTTCAGAACTAAAGGAAGGCTTCTTCCCCCAAAGCTTGAGTAAAGAGAAGGGGTGAATTACTATTATTATTATTATTATTATTATTATTATTATTATTATTATTAAAACATTATAAATAGTCTAAAATTTCTATTAATTGAATTAATATTTTATATTAATTTTAATCTATATTAAATTTTATAAATATTTTATATTTATTATTATGTCTTTCTAGCAAAAGTTCTTCTGGATTGTTTTGGGTTTTTTTCCACCTGCTGGGAATTAGATAGAAGGATATAATCAAAGAATCTTAATATTTATGCTGCAAGAAAAATCATTCATGCTAATGGTAAGCAGCTGTAATAAACCTTATTTTATAATTAACCTACAAATATTGTGCTTGAGCCTTCTTTTGTTTATTTAAAAAATGGCAGGAGTGTGCTTTAGCAAGTTCTTGAGTTCTATAAAGTGTAATTGACTCAATCTATCAAAATGAAATTTCGATAATTTCATCAAATTTCATCCAAATGAAATGGCTAAAATGTCATCACAGTCTGGAGGTGAGTAGGCAGAAGGATCTGGGGGATGTTTAAATCACTCACAGTAAAAACAAAACAATTGTTTGCAGGCAAAAAATGCCAATACTATTGCAGGAGGGCTGTTTTAGGAGCTATAATCAATATTGACCTCTGTCCAAAGGAAGGGAGGATTGGTGTTTGTTTGAAGCTGGGTCAGGAATGCAATCTTTGACACTGCACATCCTATGGGGCTGGCTCAGCCCAGATTCAAGCTGCAAGGGACTTTGATCTCCCAGAATCTCTGTCCCCAAAGCCTTGTCAGTTCAGATCTATCATCCAGGCTGGTATGATGCCATCTGTATCAGCAATTCTGACTGCCTTGCTGTTTTGTTAGATACCATCTCATCATTTGGAGTTAGAGGAGTGCTGTAACTCCCACATATAAAATTATTGCTGGCATCATGACTTACATCCTCCTGATATAAATTGGCTTTTTGTGAGTTATGTGACCTCTGTTGTTGAAATTCATGTGATAAACTCATATAGTTGTGTAGTATTTTTATACCAACCCCATTACAGAACATGTGTGGCTACAAAACACAAACCCAGCACTTTTCTGGTGTGAGAAACTCAGATATTTCAGAAACTGGAGGCACAGAATGCCCATTTTCTTGCAGAACCTTGCCTCAGGATCCAGCTGCTCATTCCTACAGGGGGAGACACTTCTTGAAAACCTGAACTGAGTGTAAACTGATGCAATTTGTGTTTCTGCATCTGCAAGGCAAACATTTTGAAAGGACATCCTCCCCTGGTTCTCAGCATGAGGACTTGGCAGCCCAAACCTGACTATTCTATGCCCACATTCATTTTCACTTAACTCACTTGAACAAAAGCACTGAGCTCAAGTTTAAAAGTGCTTCTGATATTAACTCTACTCTTGGCAATTTCATCTGACAGAACTTCCAGCTTCCTGTTTAATGTTTTCAACAGGGAGTTGTGTTCTGAAGGCCAAAATGGCCCTGTACAAAAATCTGTATGTAAGGATCCAGACAAATATAGCATCTTGAGTTAATTTTTAGCTGTTTGAAATGCAAATAAACACAAGCTTTACTTTTCAGGATGAACTTGCTGGATGATTTAGATCAACAGATGAAGCCAAGGCTGTAATTGCCTGAAAATATTGTTTTGAGAATTGAATCTGCTGAATCTTTTAGAGCCTTATCTTCTATGTACTGCATCACTTTTCTTAGTGAAAAAAAACATAAGATACAGGTTTATTTTGGCTTTTTAGTCTCCTTCAGTCTCCCTTTCATTTTAGTAGTGTGCAGGTAAAGATATCATTATGTAAATATTTTCATTCATGACTTCCAATTCAAAATTCTCTTCTAATTTTAATGGTTAGTGAATGAATAATGTTGAAGCCATTAAGAATTATAGTAGATTTATTCAATTTGCTTTCACCTGTAACCTGGAATATTTTGCATTACCTGTTTGGGATTTTACCATCTTGAACTGCCTCAAGTATTTCTTCTCATGTTCTGCTTTGTCAGGTAAATTGCCATATAAATTAGTAAAGTTTAGAGAAATTAACTTGCTGAGACCCTGTTTCTTTCACAATTCTCAGGATTTGTACTACAATGAACTATAAAACTCATTGGTCTCTGCACTAGGGCAAAAACTTCATTACTGCTCACTATCAATTCCCTAGCCAATTTTCAGTCACTTCTTCCAAAATACTTGGAAATGGTTTTGGCTGAGTGGGAATTGCAGGGTTTATTCTCCAATGCAGAGATCACATTGAACACTGCTTCAAACCTAATGCAGATTATATTTAGAGTGGATTTTTCTTCCTGAATTTCCATCAGTGACTCTCAAGAGCTGATTCAAATAAGTGGACAATAGACAGTAGCTGGTGTTATCCTTTGTCACATGAAAATGTCAATTATTTATATATTATTTATATATCAATTTATTCTTTGGGAAGACAAGAGTGTTTCTGCAATAGGACTCTCTATTCCTGTATCTTGAAAACAAATAGAAGTCCTATTGCTAGAGATCCATTTGTTTTCATCTCCCTGCTTATGAACTTCTAGCATGTTTAAGAAAGATCAGAGTTCTACCTACAAATTTCTGGTACTTCTAAAAAGAATGGTTTCCTCCCCTAGAGTTCTAGGAAATAACTGTACTGTTCTGTAGCTAAACAAATAATCTGTATCTACTGTATCTAGAAAAGTTTCCTCTGAGAGCTTCTTTTTTTTTTTTTTTTTTTCCTTTGGCTTATTGAGTTTTACTTGAGTTGAATTTCTGAAGCTGTGAATTAGATGTGACTTGATGCTGCTTCTTGAAGTGTTAGGTTTTTGACATGAAGCAGGAAATTATTTTCATTTTAATTTTGTGGGCAGTTCTTAGCCTTGCATTTCCAAAAGCAAGATGCCCTGTTCAGCTCCCCAGGATAAAAATTGTCCTAGAGATTCAGTGAGCTCAAAAACCCTTGGGTGCTGCACCTGCTGTCATCATTTGCTCAAGATTATCAGTAATTCTGCCTACTGAAGTATCACCTCTCACAATTTATGATCAGTTGAGGTCAGATGTTCTGATTTCCAAGCTGGCATTGTTTCCTTCTTGAGACTCTATTCATGGCATGCATTTTTGAGGGTAAGTTGCTTAGATGTTTGCTGGTTCAGGACAGCTCTGGTTTTGTGGATGTTAAGGTAGAAATTTGGTTTTTGTAAAGATGCTGATCCTGTGATGTTTGTTACAAAACAAAAGGAAATTGTCTTGCCCAATTGGCAGTGCCTGAACAGCTACCAAAAAAATTATCCAAGAGGTTTTTGGAGTTAGCAGGTTGATGGGCATGGAGAAGGTGAAGCCTGTGATGGAGAATTCTGATGGTCTGCAGTGGTGAAGTGGTTCATTGTGTTTCCTTCTTCACTGAGCCTTTGTTTGCTCTTTCTTCCCTCTCCCATTGTTTGTGTGCTCACACTCCCCTGCTCTGCAGCATTTGTCCATTTTTGGGCAGATCCATCAGTTTCTGCTGGGCTGGGGCTTATGGATGGGATGAGACAGTCACCAAAAATGGGCCAATTCTGCTAAGCTGCACTTTCTATTGTTTGTTGGAAAACAAGGTGAAACTTAGGTGGGTCAATTCTACTTGGACATGCTTTTTCCTGCTCCTGCTCCATCCAGAACACTGCATGAAGCCACTTAACACAATAAATAATAACAAAATGAGCCTGGCAGGAGGGAAATGGAAGCTTATGGGGAATGTAGTGCCTTATATGTGATATTCCTGTTTTAGGGAAAAGGATTGGCAGCTTGGCTAATTTCATTGTTTATTCACTGGAGAAGTCACCCACAACTCTGCAATCTGGTTCATGTGTTCAAATTAGAGCTGTATGCAAGTCCTTGTAAATGAAATGTAGATTTCAACTCTTTAAAGCCATGAACTGTTGTTCTTTTTGTAAGCAGAGACAGATGCTAAATCTTTTTTGTTTGAATCTAGTTGTTTCTGCAATTAATATTTATGTTAGCTGTTTACCAGCAGTATGTTTTATTTTGGCCTCTGCCCACCTGAATGTTGGGGAGTTTTTTTTGTACTCAAGCACTGAGTAGAAATGCTGAAATCTATCTAGAATTGGTACTGGAGCTTTGCATAATAATTTCTCCACTGCTGAATAATTTTACACCATCTTTACTGGGAAAAAATGGTAGTACACAGAAACTTGTTCAGCTGTGCTGTCTTGGTCGTAGAGCCCATTTTCAGACTGATAAACTGAAATAAAATGTGGTCTTTACATTTTACACAGAGACAACAGGATAGACTTTAACTCCCCATCTAAGCTACATGAAATAGCACTGTGGAGTTGTATGAAATCATAGAAAGTTTCTACTTTTCAAATCTAACCTCATTAATTGTGGAGACTTTTGCTCCTAAGTCACTGAATTTGTTCTGAAAATCCCATGAACCAGTATTTGAAGAATTAATAGTTTCATAAAACTTCTTTCAGCTTGTTCTTTTCAGTATTTTGGGATTGCTTTTTTGAGTCAGTTCTTCATCTGTGAAAGTGCAAGCGTTCAAACTAAGGGTAAAATGTCAGAACCAAGTTGTGTTGTCATCTGACTGGGGATGGCCAAACCTTAGAAATAGTTATGTAATATTTTTTAGTTATTTAGATGATTCCCTATGAATCATCAGTTCATATTTACAGTAATATTGAAGTTTATTTTTAAATATGAATATATGAATAAATTAAAAACTGAAACTCAATTATATAGTACATACACTATATAATATATAAACCATTTATCCTATAAAGAGTAAACAGCTTTTCTGAATTTGATGTTTTTATAAAGCTAAATAATTCCATTACAATTTTGTAATGAATTTTTTGTCTAGGTTCTTTAGCATTTTTATACCGAGTGTTATCTACTTTAAAAAAAGTCAAATGTAATCATTGCTGTAAGTATAGATTTTGTATTTTATGGATGCTGGATTCCAAACTGCTGAAGATGTTCCCTTGTCTCTGTTTTTCATGCTTATTCAAATATGATTTAAAAATTCATGACCTTGCTTTTGCTTTTTGATGATTTTTATTTTAAAAGTTATTAAGTATTATTTGCATTGTAATTTTAAAATATTTTATGTGTGATAATCAGAATAATATGAATTCTTTTAACTCTTTGGGAATGTTCAGTTCTTTCTAGCCTAGTGATTGGAGGGAAAAATCAATTTGCTTTTATACTTTGTGAATTTTTTGTAAGCAACGGGCAGATGCTAAACCTTTTTTGTGAAAAAAAAAGTTTTTATGTGAAAGTTTGCTATGCTGAAGGCTCTGTGTTTGGATTTTGTAATATTTGATTTTACCCTGAGAAATGTGGACAGCAGCTTCTTCGTTGGATTAATCAGAAGTTTCATAGTCAGCCTCTACATCTGATTTTACTGCCAGATGCAGATCTTAAATATTGGCACACATATTCCTGATTAGTAATATTTACTGAAAAACAGTTATATGGAATTATTTTTAAACATTTCACTAATAGGTTATTATTCCAGCTTTTTTTATTTTAACAGAAACTTAAAAATGTGAATCATTATAAAATTATTTTGGTTTTGCCATAATAATTATCTCTATGTCTTATGCTTGAAATCTGTTCATATCTTATATTCCTTGGTCGACTATTTTCAGTACTTCCAATTTGATTCCCTTCTCATCTGAATATATTTATCAGCTATGAATATGGTGACTATCAATGGGTAAAGCTGGCATCACATGTAGATGTCAGGAGCTGTGGTGACAGGACAAGGGGAAATGGCTTCAAACCAAAATAAATGGGTTAGATGGGATATTGGGCAGGAATTGTTCCCTGGGAGGGTGGGCAGGCCCTGGCACTGGGTGCCCAGAGAAGCTGTGGCTGTCCCTGGATCCCTGGAGTGTCCAAGGCCAGGACATTGGGGCTTGGAGCAGCCTGGGACAGTGGCAAATGTCCTTTTTCCTTTTCCTTTTCCTTTTTTTTCCTTTTCCTTTTCCTTTTCCTTTTCCTTTTCCTTTTCCTTTTCCTTTTCCTTTTCCTTTTCCTTTTCCTTTTCCTTTTCCTTTTCCTTTCCCTTTCCCTTTCCCTTTTCCTGTTTCAGCAAGCTAAGGAAAGTCACCAAGGATTTCCAGGTACCAGGCATGGCTCAGTGCCACCCATCACAATGCAGATCTGGAGCAGCCTTGCTAAATGGTGTGTTAGGTACAAATAAATAATTAACATTTCCACTTCTTCTTTTTGATTCTATAGAGCTGCCTTGCGAGCGAGCCAGAAATGGCACCGATACCTTCAAGCAAAGCTTTCTGTCCAGTCAATGATATCTTTAATTTATTGGCTTCTGATGCAGGCATTTTAGACCCCTTTTCCCAATGGATAGAAATCAGTGCTGGTTTTAAAAGTGTTAGGCTATGGACCGAACACTTTTTGGACCCCTTTTCCCCAATGGGTAGAAATCTGTAATGATTTTAAAAGTGTTAGGATACAGGGACGTGCCAAGAAATTCCCTGGCTAAACAGCTAATTATGTCCACAGACAAAAGTCTGACAAAGAAATTGCTTCAAGCCACAAGTCAGAGGCTTAACCATTGTTAGTGTGAAGTCACTTTGCAGCTGGGATTGGGGCGTGTTGGGAGGGAATGTGGCTGGGAATCAGAGCCCTTTGTTGGGGACACAGGCCCTGGCTTAGGGAGCCATCCCTAAAATACCCTCTTTGCTTTCAGTGGGCAGGATGGCGCTCACCTTTCCGCTCTGCTGAGCACCACTGCATGACTCCACAGCCCGGGGATTAAGCCTGGCTTTGGCAGGAGTTGAGCGCGGATTAAGTCACCCGCCTGTTCCGCACAGCGCAGCGCAGTCCTATCGAACCCGCTCCTTCCTGCCAGGAGCAGGAGGCTGCTGGAAACATCCCAGCCCCTGGGAGCCTGGTCCTCAGAGATGCCATGGAAGTGCTGGGGACTCCGTGTGTCCGACGTGCTGCCAGCCCTGCTGTGTTCCATGGGGAAGGAGAATCGCTCACTCCGCTGCTAAAGCACCAAAGCGCCGCTGGCAGCCACTGCCAGCAGCTCACTTTTATGCTGTGACTTCTAAATTCCCTTTGTTGTAGTGCTTGGCAGGTTGAAATGTTGATTTTACTTTTGTTTAAAATTTTGAGCAATCAACGAAACTCAGATTTTATTTTTTTTTAATTAGATAAATTTGTGTAAAATAATCCTGGCTAGTTTTAGTTATGCCTTTTTCCTTTCACTTTTGTCCATTATATTTTTACAAGTGGGGAGTATAAAGCTGTTAATGTCAGGAAGGAAGCATTTAAACATAACAAAATTTAAGAGCCAGTCAGTTTCTGCTGGAGTGGATTTATGTATTTCCTTCTTCTATTTTTATTTTCTCTTGACTGGTTGCTGTATAACTGAATTGGGCAACTGCTCCATAAATTCTTGACTCAGAATTTGCTGCTTAAAAAATTTCGCTCACCACTGCCTGTCCAGCTGCTGTGGCTGATGAGTAACAGTTTGGGGTTCACCATCCCTTTTAAAACTTCCCAGCCTCTAATTTCTCATTAACAACAAGCTTCATGGTTGCCAAATCTAACCCACCAATCTTTCAGAGACCAGGACACTGTCACGTAAGTCAATATAATCCTTGCACAGTTTCTGTAAGGATGTTATATCTGAAAGTCATCTTAAAACATGAGTTTAGGGTCACCAGCAGTAAAGAGCCAAAGAGAACAAGGATGTACCTTCATATTTCTAAATGCAGGAGAATCTGGGGAAAAGTTGATCCTAATCCATTCAGGCCTCAGTCTGATTTTACAAAGTGATTTTATGTTTGGGGATTTTTTGATGAAAAATGCCAATGATCTCTCCTTTCAGAAGAATGTTATTGTCTTCAATGACATACAGCCTTTGGAGTGACTGTTTTTTAACATTAAGGTTTTCATTCTTCCAAGTTTTAACAAATTCTTATGAATCAATGGGACAACACTGAGTCATTTAAGAGTGGGTCAATAATTGAGGTACTGCTTTGAACTGCACACAGTTTTCTAGTCAGAAAAGAGGAATAGACTTCTGAAAATTAAATGCAGGCTAATTGTCTTCTATTAATAATGAATTAAGCTTTGTTTAGTTGTATAAAGTATGAAATTATTTGCTGAAGGAAAAAAAAATACAAATTCTTTTTTTTTTTTTTTTTTTTTTTTTTAAACTGACTGAAAAGATTTAATGCACATTGTACCAGGAATGATCTAGAGGAAGATTGCAATAAAGCACTGGAATTCTCCATCAGCAGAGTGGTGGGTCTACTTTGGTCAGCAACACAGGAAGGATTGAGTATATTTCTAGCAGGATTGTGGCATGAATAACTTCCTTAGGAAAGGCTTGAGGAGATATCTTGTGCCTGCAGCACCCCCCTCCTTCCAGCCCCTCATTTTTACTCTCAGCCTGGCTTTGCCAAAAGCATCTGGTTATGAAGCTACCATTCCAATGAGACCTGGATCTAAAATTACCTTCAATGCCACGGTATCAGGGCAGTGTGTACATGACCCTACACGTTATTCCACACCAGACTTCAGTGCCTGTTTCATTTTTCTTTCTCTTCCTGGAAGGTACATTTATTCCTTCCTGCTCAGTCTGATTCAGCCTTTGTTTTCCATTCACGTGGCCAGAGCTCTCACTCAGGCCCTTATCATTTCATGTCTTGACAGCTCCAGTCATCTCCCTTCTAGTCCCAACAAATACTGCCTTGCAACACGTGAATCTTTGAGAATATTTTTCATCTTGTTATGCTGCTGTTCCATTGTTCCCTCTCTTGTGCTGTGGGATTATTTTCTTTAACTTTCCAGACCACACCTTATTTGCTTATTTGCTTGCACTGCTGCCTGTGTGGCATCTGCAGTGCCAATCTTTGCTGCCCTTTTAAGTGTCTCCAGCAAGCAGCTTTACATTTCCCCCTGTGCTATTTAATGTGTGGCATTGACTGAAAACCCCCAGTGCTGCTTCATTGTCCTCTCATTCCTCCTTAATTGGGACCTCTGAATTCTGAGTATGCAGTAGTAACACTGCTAACCTGACAATACAAACAGCACAAAATTCAACCAACACTGAACTCAACATGGCTTTTATTAAACACTCTGCTGTCTTATGCCTGAAGTAAAACCTGTCCATTGTACTGTTCATTAACACTCACCTGGAGAAGGCTGAGTCTCATCCATACCAGTCCATCTAATGCAATTTCCTCTGATTTCCAGTACATTGCAGGACACTTAAAATCAGCCACTGCAGCTTTGAATGAAACAACCCTGAAGCCCTTTGGGGAATTCCAGCACAAATCTCATCTGAGAAAGAGAATTGAGGTTATATTTTCAAGGACCTAGAAGTGTCCAATGATTAAGATAGGCTTCCAAAGGAGCCTATATAGTTTTTATATAATATGCAGATTTCACTTTTTTCTAGGTCCCTCTCCTCAGTTTCTGCTTGCCTGTGAAATCCCTCAATTTCCTAAGAGGTAAAATATTTGGGTGATGAGCAAGTGGAAGGGAAACTTATCTAATTATCTACTTATTTATCACAAGAGCTTTGGGCTATTTCATTAGATGTTCATTAGTTCATGTTACAGTTGATACCCAGCTAATCCTATTAGAATTTAGCATGTTACACAGCTTTGGAAGTGATAATGTGAGAGGCTTCTGGAAGGAATAGATTGCTGTGGAAGATTTATTGTCTTCATTGCAAGCTGGGAGAAGGAAACCATGATGTCTTAGGGATCATAAAGAGATCACATTATTACAGAAAATAACTGTATTTTTGTTAGAAGCCCACATACTACCACAAAATAGCAGTATGTTTAGGTAAATTTCCCAAACAGGGTGAATGCAAGTTCCTAAATTCTAGTTGCTCTAGGTCTTTGCCCTGCTTGAGCAGGGAGATTGGACCAGATGCCCCACAGTGGTTCCTTCCACCTTTTCCCATCCTGTGATACTGTGATTCCCAAGTACATATTTATTTTTCCAACCCATGACAACATAATTCAAGAAACTAATTCCCAGATGCAGGAAACCTAACCTTTCCCTCCTGATTTAATTTTGAAGAGGGAATTGCACTGAGCTTCTCTTAAGCAATTTAGTTGAGATTTCTGTTTAACCTAGACAAAATAATCATAGGAACTGATTTTGGTTAATCACTAATATGGCAAAGCAAATTTTGATGCATTGAGCTTGCAAGTGTATAGCTACTATAACCTGTAATTGTGAAAAAGCTGAGAGAAAAATTAATCTGAAATTTAAATGTGCAGGTTGAAGAGTTAGTATGAAAATAGAAATTAAGGAAACCATGGCAATAAAAATGGTGGGATAAAGACTGTCTGTAAACGTTCCCAGGTATTTAATCACCAACACATGCAGTAAGTTAATAGTCTGCAAAGATCCAATTGTATTCTGAGAGTATGCAAAACTACATTAGAAAATATTTGGATAAAAATTTACCATATTTAAAGAAACATGCCTGAAAGAATATTTGGGATTGAAAACAAAATTTTGTAGACAATGTGATAACAGTAAGGAGGATATCTTGTGAAATGGACCTTTATTAAGCCTGATCACCACAAAATAAAGATCCAATTAAGGCATTGAAAAGATAAAGAAAGACCATCTGTGAGGGACTTTGCCACAGATCTAATGATAAGCTAATTTTTCAGATAAAGCTGAGTCCTGTGCTATGCAGGGGGTGGAGTAGAGAAGTTAGAAATCATTTTATGTTGCATTTTTGCCAGGAACAGGAGCAAATTGGATAAAAGCAGCAGAAACAATTGTTGTAGGTCAGATAAAACAAGGTTATGGGCACAATCTTTCTTCATAAATAGTGACATTGCATTGCTCCTCGTTTCTGGCAGTGCCTGGAGGGATCTTGTGGGAAATGTATTTGTTATTCTAAGGCATTTTACCTGATTTTAACAGCCAGAAGTGCCCCTGTGCACTCAACCACTTTGTCCCAGAGATTAAAGTTTAGTGTGGTGGAGCACAGGTACCTCTTGCATTGCTTGGCTGGAACTTGCTTTCCACTGATAACCCTTTTTGCACTGGAAGAGGATGATACAGTTTATTCCGTTAATTTTTTTTTTTTTTTTAACAGGGAGGTTTTCAGATTCTTGCAAAAAATTCCTTAACCAGGAAAAGCAAGTTGTGTGTGTATAACTTTGTAACTTCAGAGAGAACTGGTTAGGAACAAGGTTGAGTGGTGATTAGGGGGCTTCAGGTGTCCTCATTTCCTACAGAAATGAGACAACTGAAAGACAGTGAGAAAACCAAAGACATTTGTTTAGAACACACAAATAAGTGAAGAAAATAATATGAACATAATGTTCATATATGTGATAAAAATTATTATTAATAATATTAACTTCATAAGATGAATATTATTATTAATGACAATAATATTAAGTTCATAATATAAACTTCATATGAACAGTATGGTATTGTAGTGCTTTCTTAAGTGCTGAGCTTTGCCAGTGCAGGCAGATCCTGTAAGTAACTCTTCCATTTTTAGATGGAGAGGTTCCAAATCTGCCCCATTAGCAGAGGGGTGAGAGGTTCCCACCCCAGGGATCTCTGATCCTGTGTCTTTTGCATGATCAGGAGCAGCAACTCTCCTGAATGTTAAGGGCTTGTCTGTCTGGAGCTGGTCAGGAAAATGAAAGGTATTAGGACTATGTGTGTCATTGAAGAATTTTAAATCCCACCTCTTGCCTTATATCTCCTTCTCTTCAGTGAGCTTTACTAAAGAATTTTAATTGCTCTAGTTCACATTAAAATTTCTGGAGCAAAGAGCTTGCTGTGTGGTTCTGTATTCTGTAATCAAGATAAAAGGACTTCAAATGAACAAGTAGAAGAGCCCTGCTATGGGATAAAGGATGACAAAATATATTCAACAAAGAACTTGTGTATAATAATAATAATAATAAAAACATTGAGATATTTCATCTCTGTATATAAAATCAATAACTTCCCGATCAAATAATTATTGTTATTAATAATGTTCAACCTACTTTTTTGAACTTCTGTAGTTGTATTGTTTCAAAGGTGCCTCTAAATACTTCCCAGCCTTTATAACTGACTTTTTATTTTATCTAAGTTTTTCAGGTAAGGTTAAATATGTTTTCTATGCTAGCCAAAACTGTAGGTGCCACCTGCCATGGCAGGACTCATAACTAATCCAGTGAAAAAATTTAGTATTACTGTAAAGTAAGCTGCTTAAATACTTTGTTTCATCCATCTGCTCTTTTTTCTTTTTTCTTCTTCTTTTTCTTTTTCTTCTTTTTCTTTTTCTTTTTTTTTCTTTTCCTTTTTCTTTTTCTTTTCCTTCTTATTTTTCTTTTTATTTTCCTTTTTCTTTTTCTTTTTCTTTTCCTTCTTCTTTTTATTTTCCTTTTTCTTTTTCTTTTTCTTTTCCTTCTTCTTTTTCTTTTCCTTCTTCTTTTTCTTTGCTTCTTTTGCTTCTTCTTTTTGCAGGCACATCCAGATCATGGCTACTTTTGATCCTGCCAGCTACTGAACCCCATTTAACACAAAGAGAGGTACCTTCATGAATAATTCTTGACCCTTGACTTCTTTGCCCCAAGGGATGTTCTGTTTTGCTTTCCTGTTACCTTTTGGTATCATGGGAATATTTTTAGGACAAACTATTCCTGAATGTCTCTTCCCTCTCCCAAAAAAAATGTTTTGCTTGCAGCTGTTTTTAGGTATAAAGCCTCAGTTGTGACCTTTGTGAAGAAATAAGGAATGTCATATTTGTCACCTTTTGCAATGGTGCTTAAGGAAATTAAGGTTGTGAGAGCCCTGAAGCAGTGTTTAATCCAGAGGTGGCTGTGGACAGAAATTGCACCATCTGCCATAGCAATTTTGGTTTGTGGTTGGCCAATCTGAGAGCCACACTGGTCAAACTGAGCCCAAAAGTGCTGCTGTGGCTTGGGTTAATGTCACTAGAGGGCCTGAAGTGTGCATGGATCTCTGTCATTTATCTTTCCTACATTAAAAATATAGAAAAGGTTTCTATATAAAAAATATAGAATATAGGTTTCTGTGTAAAAAATCTGTCCCAATGTGTTCCCCTATTTTCTGCCTTTTCCAGTCCTCAGTGATGATGACAGCCTTAAATCACACTATGCAATACACACAGTATTTGTTCTGTTCTTACCATGCCTGGTTGATTTTTACCAACCTCTTGTCCTCTAGCTACCAAAGCACTTAGACCACTCTGGGATATAAAAACAGTGGGCACCTTGCTGGTCATTAATTAGTATTGGATCTTTGTAAATTCAAAACTGCAAAAAAAAAAAAACCAACCTTATTTTATGCTGTGCCTGCATAGTTTTGATAGTCAAATAAATGCTTCTTTTTTAAGGATCAATTGCCTTAGACACAACAAATGGGATCTGTTTTCCAGTTTGGACACAAGTCCTTAGTCATGGGAGAGAAAATGGAAGGTTTTTTTTGCTGATAAATGATCCTATCAAAAGACACAAAATACAAGAATTCCATTTCTGCTCCAGTAGGAGCTGATGTGAGGTCTGGTTTGGTTTATTACAGAAGCCACTCAGGCTTTTTGTGCTGGTCTCACTCAAAATTTACTGTCTGTAAGCCTGCTGGCATTTTACAAGCAAAGATGATCCCTACCAATTTCAGATAATGCTCTTAAATCTATAGTCCCAAAGAAAGACTTGTTTTTTAATAGTGGTAATCCTTTAATTGACTGGGTGTGGAAACACCACAGGGCCTCTTCTGGGTTCCCTGGTGAGAGGCTTTCTGTACAATCTGCTTTTTTTTTTTTTTTTTTTTTTCAAAGCCCTGTTATAAAGCTCAGTAATTTTTAATCTATTCTTTGAATGTTTCTAAAGCTGCTGTGCTCAACACATGTCATGATACAAATGCACTTTGTGGATATTAAGAGGAGGTATTGGACAAAATAAGAGTGAAACAGAAGCCAGCAGAAAATTTTGTCCATTGGGAGAAAAAGTGGTTTGGAGCTGCATATAAATAAAACAAAATTGTTTTGAAAAGGGGAATAGAAGATAAGGGTGGAGATGCCTTTATTTTTATCAACATTTGTCAGCTAAGAAGAAGTTAAAGAAAGAGTAAAGCTCCAAAGTTTAGCCCCAGTAGCTTGTCCCTTTACTGGGCTCCAAGGTAATTCCAAGTGTCCTGCAAACAAGTGTTAATATGTGTAATATTAAAATATTTACTAAAGATGCTGTTTGCTCTCCTGCCCTCCTGAGCACCTGAGAGCTGAATAAGAAATAACCAACAGCACTTTTTGACACACAGCAGGTTAAACCTACAGAATAATAAAATTATCCTGGCTACCAGGAGCTGGAAACATTACATTAACATAGGAAATCTTGTGCCATATCTGCCAAATATTACAGCACATAAAAGTGCCCTGAATTGTACCTTATTCAGAACAAAGTACATTAATACATTCCTTGGAACTTTTTTTTTTTGCAATGGAAGGCTTTTACAGGTAGTGAAAGAGTTCTTTCTTCACACTCCTGCAGTTTTAAAGCTGATTTCACTTAATAATCGTTTATTTCAAATGGAACTTCTGTAGCAAGTTTGTTTGGATCTAATTTTAAAACTGAAAAGAAGTACTGAAAACACAGAAATTATTCTTGGTAAAATCGGGCAAACATTTCAGAAAAGCTACCATCAAAATTTAAATTTTGGTTACTTTTTCTAAGTAAATTTCTGCATTTGTGGAAATTTGTAATTACTGCATTGTAGAGAACTTAAGGAAAAATGTTGGTATCTCTTTTTTCTGATGATCTTTTGAAATATATTTTAAATCAACAAAATATGGTAATTCCTCCCAGTGTAAATCAAAAGAGAGTATATATATTCAAAATCATCAAACTTTTGATGCACTTTACCTCATTCTTTATTTATATTCACTCAGGCCTTTTTTTTCTTGGCCTCATTATTCTGTTTATGAATTTATTTTTTTATTAATAGGTTTTCATTTGTTCCATTATGAAGATTTTTCATTACATCCCTAAAACATTTTTTAACAACTGTAATCTCTAACAGAAAGAAAAATTTTAAACTTCTTTCCCTTTTTAAATGTTATTTTATGTTCTTTTTGCCAAATGCATAAGCAATTTTGCTCTAGCACGTTTTCTGGAATTAGAGATTAATTCACTGTTTAATATTCCATATCTGTCCGAGTTGCTTCTGCCAAGGTGAGGTTTTTGAAGAGAAATGAGAATATAGTTTGGTCCTCTTCCAATCATCAGAGACATCCTGGTCTTCTGCATTTTTGTAAAAAAAAATGACCAATATACAAATAGTGAATGAGCCTGGATCATTTGGTGATTTAGGCAAAAGCCTCTGTGAAATACACATGGACATAGAAAAGAAAAACATTAAGTGCAAGGTATGTTCTACCATAAGTTATAGGCAAAAATAAAGTTTGGTGTAGTCAGTTGCCATTTCCCCTGTGTGTAATGGTATCAGAAGTTTAAGGCAACAGGAACTACTACTTTGGATGTTTTTCATTCCTATTGACTAATTTGGGGGAAACCCCATATGAATCAGCATTTTAATTACATTTTTAAGGTAAATCTATCTAGTATAAGCACAGTTGATTTAATATAGATATACATCTTGTGCATGTGCATTCTCAGATTAATCATAAATTTGTTTTCTGAGAGCTGGAATTCTACGTGTTGAAACAAGAGTTTTTTGCATGCCAGTAAGGTGAATTTTTGAGCTGCTGTTTGTAGCTGTAGAGAAGCACAGAAACTATGTAGACACATGCCCTTTTTGTGAATGTACACATTGCTTGGAGGAAATGCCTCAATTTGTATTAATTTGAAATTGTTTGTGAAACACGCCTGCAATTGGTGCTGTTGTCCTACCCTCAAGTACAAAATTGTGGTCATTTTTGGTGATTCAATGCTGGAACCTGCAATAATTAGCAATGTTTCTTCTGTCTCTGTGTCCATCTGTCTTCCCCTCATCATCAGGAACAAATTCTTGCTGCTGGCTCCTCATCCATTGCCAATCTCCCTGATTTTTCCCCCAGCTAAATAATTGCTGGTGGATATGCCATACTCATTTTTTTCCTTATTCCATTGACCACATTGACTTATGCTGCATCCTAAATTATTGTGTTGAAAGTGGAGAAATTTGAAGCCAGTGTGAAACATTGTGTTTGATGACAATAAGTCATCTGCTGGTGTGCAGGGGAGCAGATGCATATTATGTTTTACTCCAAAAGCAATTTTTAGCTCTGTATTAGACACAGGGGAAAAAAAGGAGAGCTCTCATTTCTGCAGTCACACTTCTTTGAGAAGGACACATCTGCTCTTGGTGTTTAATAACTTCCAACTGTCATATGTTTTACAGTCTGTAAATGTTTTCCAAGACATGAATCAATTATCTTTTCAAGGAGATATGAATGGATTACAGGATAGGTGCTGCTGTGCATTCTCAACATTCTGAAAAAAGCAATCAGTTAAACTGCTCTGTGTGTGGACATCTAAATCCTAAGGCAAAATTTATAATTCTGGTCATAAGTTTACATTGTGTTTTAAATACTCCAGAAGACATAGCAAATAAAGTAGTTCCATGAACACCTGCAAAAAAAAAAAACCCAAAAAAAAACCCCAAAAGAAACAAACAAAAAAAAAACCCGACCTCCATTTGTGCCCTTGGGTGTAATTATTTTTGTGTTGCCCATGCAGAAGAAACAGAAGAAAGCTGATATTTTGTGTGCATAAACTTTTTCCAGTACTTCTGTGACCCATAGTCTTGTTCTTGGGGAAGTTCCCACTGAACCATTTCTGTTCCCTTTGAATATGTGTGGTGGGCTAGATCCCATTTTAGAAAAGTGACTTTTTAAAAGGCCCTTTTTAAAAGTTCAACTCTTTCAGATTACAATTTTCACATAAAAGTTCTTTATCTACCAGCTCTGCAAACTTGTTCTGGTTACTTGGAGTCAAGGCTGGGCAGCCTTCAGCAGCAAAGACACATCAGACAGGATGTAGGTACCAGTCACAAAAATTGTTTCCCAGTGCTTGCAGACCTGGGACACTAATTAACAGCTCTGTTAATGATACATGAGACAAAGCAGCCAGGTAAACAGGTGAGACTGAATGCACAGGGAGCAGTGGTTTATGGTAGGAATGCTCTACTTCCATAGAAACACTCCAACTGCATTCCTGTTTTAGTCTTTTAGTTTAATTAGGAATGGCAATTTGTCCATTTTAAAATCTGCCTGGCAGAAAACGAGTAGGGGTGGGAAGAAGCTCAGGGGAGAGGGCAGGATAAAGGCAGAGCAAGGCAGTGGATGGTGGGGTTTTGTGCTTGAGTCAAAGCCATCAGGGCCTCAAATCCCCTGAATCCCCTCACTCCTGCTCATCCCACTCCTTAAGTGTGTGGGCAGCAGCAACAAGGAGACATTTGGCAGTTGAGGAAGAGGGAAAATCTGCTGGGCTTTACTCAGAGCCACATGAAAAGGAGCAGAGCCTGCTCCTTTGTGATGTTACTTGTCACTGTTTTATCACATTGTCCTCTGTGTGTGCTAAACCATTTGTTTTCCCCGTGCCATGGCTCTGCAGCATGGGCAATGCCATAAAAACTGGCACTGCAGTCTGCATGTATGAGAGTTTCTGACTATTATTGTGCTGAACTGGCACTGGGCTGCTTCTTCTGGCAGAGGGCATCACTCCATGGACTGAAAGCAATTAGGGAAAAACAGGATCACAGTTTATTTTTCCCCCAGGTTTGTGATAGGTGCTGGAGCCTGTCTGCTGGAGGTTCATTAGATCAGGGTGTTTTGACAGCAGCTTTTGTGTCTCACAAAGGCTGTGCCATATGGGACCCCAGCTACCCTGGCTCTGGAAAATGCCCCCAAGTCTCACACAGCAACAGGCCATTGGCACATTGCATTTTATACCTGCCAGCATGCCCAGAAATCAAGTATGTGTTCCCAAACATTTATGGGCTGTTGAAGAAGCATAATGCCTGTTTGAAGGGACATTGAAATGCTTCAAACAGACCTACTGTTTGCATCACAGCTGCTGAGAGAAGGATCCCTCTCCATCTGCCATCTGCCAAAGAGGATCATGTGTTTTGTAACTGGCATTTCTCATTCATATTGTAGGCAGCAAACCTTGCAGATAGGGCAGGAAACAGAAACAGGACTCATGGTCTGGTTTTGTGCAGCCCTAGGAAATTGGCTTAAGCTGCCTGGCCCACTAACTTTTTGCATGGTGTCATCAGAATAATTTTGTGCTGTTCTGGTGGGGAAAAAAAAGCCCCCAAAAGCTGTATGTATGTTTAAAACATTGTGATGAAAAGCTGCCTATAAACTTATTAATATAAATGATTAGTGCCCTTGTAGAAAAATTCAATTGCATCTTCAAAACTTGAAACTAAAGTGAGCCTCACTTATAAGGGAAAGAGGGTCATTTTTTCTGACCTTCTGCTAAAGATATTTCTGTAAAATTCTCTCCAACCATAACAAGTAACTAAAAATTTTAGACCAGGTGCCCCAAGCAGCTGAAGTGCTTACCCAGCATTGTAGTAACCCATGCAGATGATCTTCAGAAGCCACCAGCTGCTTCTGAGAGACTTTAGCTACTCATGTCATTCTAAGCATTGCTGAAACTTCCTTGGCAAACTAACAGTGTTCTCCCTCTTTTCCATGTTTTGTGTTTAATAAGCACATGGTCTGTACAAGGGGACACTGTTATTTGGAACTCAGGAGCTGATTTACATTGCTTAGATATTTGAAAAATATTTGCATTTATTTTTGCCCTGGTTTAAGTTCTGATACAGCACAGGGTGCTTTCCTCAGTATAAAATCCTTCCAGTACCCAAGCCTTGCCTTATTTACTGTTCAACAACCAATAATTTTACTGCCACTAATTATGAACTTTTTTTTAAATTAGAAAACCTGGTGGAAGAGATATTCACTAACCATTTAAAAACCACAGCAGATTTAGAGCAACTTTAGCTATGGCAGTGCTGCCAATACACCTTCATGTTTTTATCATTCATTAAAGCTGCCTTTGGTAATTCTGGCACAGACTATTCAGCAAAGGTCAGGTAAAGCCCCTGCCTTGCTCTCACAGCCAAGCCCAGGAATTAAAACTGCTGCAGAGTGGGCAGGGGGCAGCCAGAGGGAACTTCTCCTTCTCTAGCCAGCTGGGAATTCAGGCTGGTGTGTGCCTGTGCAGCAGCCACACAGTGTTGGCTGTGTCAGAAATTCAGATTTCTGTTGGACTTTGCAGACAGCAGAGCTCTTTAGGTAAGGGCACTTTGTGCTCTTGCCCTTTCCTGCAGCTGGTGCATCAAGAAGAGAGGCAGAAATAACTGAAAGCAGTAGGATTTTACTTTATCTGGGTCTGACTTGCTAAGCAGATATTTTTGATATCTTTAATACATGTATTCAATTCCTCAGGTGTGTTTAATGTTCTCAGTGCTGTCTGCCCTTAAGACCTGAAGGTGTTTGAGGTCTCTGGGAGTGCTGAGGTGTTCCAGGGCCAGCCCTTAGTAACTGTGGTGGTGCATTTCCCTTTGCTCCACTACAATGGCCTTCCCAGTGCAAGCACAGACATGTTCCTGTGTGAAGTGTTAGTGGATGGATAGATACTCTTTGGAGTAATTGCTTGCACTCCATTAAAATAAGGAACGGGCCAGGAAGTTCAACAGCTTGTGGGAAACCTGTAGTTGGGCTGTAGTAGAGCTGTGATTGCTCAGGTACATTTTAGAACAACTTCTGGGCCATAAAGAGTTCAAAAGGAACTCTAAAATCTGTTGTGCAGGAAATAGGAGTGCTAAAAAGTTTATAAGGGGTAATGAGCCCTGACCTTGTTTTGGAGAGCTCTCCAGTGTTTGTCTGTGAGTCACTGCAGAATAAATGTCTGAACAACCTGCTCAGGTTGTTGAAGCCTTTCAGCCTCCTGAGCTTTCCATATGTGTGATAACAGCATTAGCATTTCTGAGGTTTCCCTTTGCAGGGGCAGCTACAGCCTCTGTGTGGGTGCCACAGCTTTGCTCCAGAGCCTGTGACCTCCCTGCCAGTCCTGCTCCTTCCCTTGTACCCCAAACAGATAAAATTCTCTGCTTGGGTTTCTTGGCTTTTTGTTTGCTTTTGTTTGTTTGTTTTGGGGTTTTGTTTGGCTTTTTTTTTTTTTTTTTTTTTTTTTTTTTTTTTGATCCAGAGACCTCCTTACATCTGGGAAAGCCTGACTTGCTGGTTTACTTGATCTTACTCTGTGGATCAAGGGCAGGCTCTGGGATCTTTAATTGGCATCCAGGGGAAAGGTTCAGGCTCCCAGGGCTGTCCAGGTTTGTCTTCATCTGCTTGGAACAATAGATGCACTTTGGTTTGTTACTGCTCCTCAAACAATGTCATGTCCCCAAACTTACTTCAAGCTCAGAAGGGTTCTGCAGTATGACCAAGCTCTGGGAATTTCTTTCCTGGGAATGTTTGGCACAAGACTTTACCAGTGAATTCATCAGTTACCAATCCTCTACTAATCCTCTTGGAGCATGACAATTATCACTTCTAATATCACATAAACGCTGAGTTACCTTCACAAGAGCTCCTCATCTCTCCCTGGTTTGAGCTGGGGAGAGGCAAAGAAAACTCCTCTGCTGCTGGGGAGGAGGAAGAAAGTGGAACTCCTGCTTTTGCAGCAGCTGCTGCCAGCAAGGAGTGAGAAAAAGTTGATGTTTTGGGTCTGGGCTGGCTGCTGTGCCTGGGGAAGCAAAGCTTTGTGTGTTTTTTGGGGACACACAAATGCCACTTCCCCCCTGTGCCTCAAACCCCTGGCACTAAAAAACCAAAAGAGGGTGCTAAGCCCATTTTCCTTGAAACTCCATCCACAGTGGTGTTATGTTTTGGTGTGTGTGCCTTTGCTGGTGGTTTTTTGTTGTTTGTTTGTTTTTTAAGGGGCAGTAAAGCTATACATTTTTTCCCCTGCTTCTCATTTTTGTTGCGATAGGATTTAACACGAAATTCTGGTTTGTGTCACCCTTTGATAGCCCGTCAGGGTGGTTCACCCCAGTTTTACAGAGGCACCACCGTCTCTGGAGTGCTTTGTTAGGAAGCCAAATCCCTCCAGGTGGCTCAGACAGATGCTGGCACCTCGGCTACGCCCTAGTTTGTATACTGCTCTAATAGTTACTAATTACCTATTCAATGTCATGACCACGTTTCTGGTTTTGGCACCGAATCTCACAGCAAGTTGCAACAGTCACACACAGAAACATCACTGTGCATTCTGCCAGCAGCAGAAAATGAGGATGCAAGGGGTGTTGAGCAGCCAGTGTGTGTACTTAGCCCTTAGAATTGTGTTTGTTTTTGGGCCTTCTGCATTCTTGGGGATTCGTTCCTTGGCTGGAGCAGAAGAGCCAAAAAAAGTGTTTGCTTCTTTCTACGTGCTGGAGAGCAGATCTACTCTGGGGAAACTACAGTTTGAGATCACTCAGTGAGCAGAATGAAAGCTCCTGGATGTCCTTGGGCATTCTTCAGAAATCTGTGCATTTTCAGAAGGCAGATGCTGAATATTATTCCAAGTCAAAGTTACTAGGAAATTAAATAAAAACACCCCAAAACACAAATAACTCAGTTGCTTGTATTTATACAATATTTATAAAAAATATTTATTGTGAAAGGAAGTAATTCTTAACAAGATATAATAGAGAATATGTTTGGTTTGTTTTTTTTTTTTCTTTTCATTTATTCATGCTGTGTGTGTGAGACCCATTTCATATCAGGGTTTTAAACCCCCTCCATTCCTCTGCTCCTACTCCTTTCTGAAAAAGGGATTGTGGTGAATGTCCCACAGAGGGAGGTGATGCCAGCAGGGCTGAGTATCTGGGACAGAGCTCCCTGTTAAGGCAAATTCTCCTTATTTTGGTGCTGAACAGACCCATGGATATGTGCAGAGCTGCTCTGCACAGGGCAGCCACACTTAAAGCATTTTTTTCTCACATTAAAAAACAAAAATCTTTTTCTCTTGGATTGGGCAGAACTCCTGCTCCCATTAATTGCACGTCTGCAGCAGGAAGTTTTCCTGGTGCAAGATGATTAGTGGTGTAATTTGTCTTGGGAGCATTGCTATGCTGATAACAAGGCTGGTTTATTTTTATAAAAAGCAGCACTGGGAACACTTAAGAGAGTTTGGCTGGCTTTGTTAAACACAAAAAACATTATAGTAAGAAGGCAACCAGTCCCCCTCTAGTAAGATCTTATCTAGAGTGGAATACTTAATTTTTACATTTAAATTGCTGCTTAGTTTTCAGAGTTTACTTCCACATGAAAGACACAATTAATAATTACCAAAGCTATTGTCTGGACTGCCTTTGAGGCAAAAATCCTTGTGTTTGAATTTACCTACTCACAGGAAACTCACATTTTGAAATGTCTTTTGTGTCTATGCCATCCAGTGACTCTAGCTCCTTTGTCCCTCTTGGTTTACAGATAATCCCTGGAAGAATGAGAGCAGTGCTCAGTGTGAATTAGAGTAAAGGAATCCAGCCCATCATCTATGAAAGAAAGTACAAATTCTAGATCACAGGACCTGAACCCAGCCCTTTCCCTTCACTGCTGCCAGTAGGGAGCAATGTGTCTCAGTCAGGGTATGTCTTAATCATCATTACAGAGATTTATTTGATTTATTGTGTCTTCAGTGGTGATCCATTGGTGCTTCTGGAAATGCAGCTCTTTTGCACAAGAAAAAAAAAATCATCATGTTGTTTTTCACACTGAATGGTGGGGGAAGTTTGCTTCCTTGTGAGATAACTGGGGAAATTTTGTGAGAGGTCAAGCAACAACAATGTTTAGCCTTAGGTCTTTAGTCCTTTTAAATATGAGAGGAAGAAGTTTTTTATTTGTGGGTGAGAATGGGCAGGAGCCAAATTGGATGCTGAGGTGACTCTGCAGTGAGTGTCCTCAGGGTCAGCACTGCCAGGAGCCCTGGGCACACTCCTCTCTGCTGTGCTCTTTTTGGACAGTGCCTTCTCATTTATGGGCTCATAGTCGCTCAAGGGCTAAGTCAGAATAGAAAATTAAATTATTCTGCAATGGGAATATGAGAAATTCGACCTGCAGGCTAAAAAATAAAGTGTACTGACTTTGTTTTTAAGAACTTTAAAACCCCATTTTGGTCCCTTTTAGACTAAAGTTATCTGCTTACACTTTCATTTTAAAGCACTACATTTTTTATAATTCCTGCCCATTTCTTGGCTAGGTTGGGAGCATGCACACACAGAATGCTTCATGGCTTTATTGGAAGCAGGAATTTGAAGAACTTGGAGCTGGTGTGTTTGTTGTTACCCAGTCAAGGAAGCTGGCAGATGATGTTACAAATTGGGGAAGAATTGTGGTTTTGCAGACAATGGGAGCAGCAGTTAGGGCACACCAAGTCGAGATAGGAACATAATTATGATCAGGTTTCAGCTGCTTAACTGATAAGTAATATTAAAACCTCAAATAAATTATGGTTGTAGGGCCATAAAACAAGCAGCCCTGAAGTCTGACATTTGCAAGATCAAAAAGGCCATGTGAGATCTCACATATTTTTTATTTAAAGCAACAGTTCCACCACACAGGAGCTGTAGGCACTGCACCATCCATGCAAACAAACCTCACAAAGACACTCTGGTTTCAAACTAAGTTTGCAATCCAAGCTCTGAAAATCCAACAAAGATGAGCATTTGCTTAAAACATTGGAATCTGGAAATTGTTCATTTCTATGATAATATTATTGATTTTTTAAAGTGTGCTCTCTTTTATTTATTTTTTTTAAAGTTATATTTGCATCACCCAGAAACCTTTCAATTATTCTGTGTGCTGGCTGGGATGTTTTTAATGGACACAGTATGTTTGCATGTTTTAAAATTATATTGCAGCAACATGGTTTTGGCTTAAAATATTCCTTTCTAGTATATTTATTCATGTAAGGTTAGTTGCAACTTTCCTTGTACAAGATTTTCTTTTTGTTTCACTTGATGTTTACCTGGGATGGTTTTTGAAGGAGAGAAAATGCAAGATTAGATACCTAAAAATGCAAAATAACTGCTTGAGACCTAGAGACAGAAACTGATAAAAGTTTTCATAAACTGGACAAATGGGGCCTCTTGAGATATTAAGCCTAAGTATTCCCAAATAATCATAAAGCTACTTCAGAAACTGAAATTTTGAGTTCTTCTACAGTGTAATAATGCTGATTCAAAGGAAGATGGGTAACGTTAAATATCTTGACTTTGTTCAGTGTTTGAACAGCTTTCAATATGATTATTTCTTGGGTTTGACACTTCTGTGAGTTACTAAAGCTTCTTTCCATCTGAAATCCTGAGTTTTCATGCACATGGACCCCATTTTACAGTTGGTTTGATGCCCCCAGCACATGTGGGTACAAACAGAATGAATGCAGCAGAGAAAAGTGTGATTTGTTAGGGAAAGGGTTAAATCATGACAGCAATGACTTTTTAATTTCAAGGAGTAGATAAAGGAAACTGTTGGGGTGGAACAGCTGGCCAGGTGTGTTCAGAATGGCTCCTGCAGCAACGAATCCAGATCAGGAGAGGATTGATTTGAGGTTTAAAACATCCTCAGTGCCCAGGGAGGGACCAGTGCAAAGAGCTCATGGATGATGTAGAGAGCTGGTTTGCAGGAAGGGGGGTTGAGTTATGGATAGGAAATCTGATTTTTAATTTTGCATCTTAATATACTGTAGTAGATCAGTAGCCTGAGTGAACATGGAGTGGAAAATATCCCAGATCATCTTAGCTTAGCACAGACCATAAGAAATGTAAATTACTTCACTTCTTGTTTCATTCTCCTTTCTGGAGCTCAACATTTTGCTGTGGCAAAGTCAGACTTGCACTCTCCTGTTTGAACATCTCATCAAGGGAGGTTAGTAGGATTTGGGTGAAGCCAGTAGGATTTTTCCTGCTGTTGCCTGGTTTCCCATTTAGATCTGTGCCATGGCTCCAGAATGCCCCAAGGCAAGGTCTGACAGGATTTTCAGAGTTGTTCTGGAGGGCAGGGAGGGGGATTGGCTCAGCAGGAGGCTGCCAGTGCAGTTTGGGATAAAACTGAACCTTTCAGGGATGAAACTGCCTTGGAGCCTGGCCCAGCCCAGAGTGGAGTTTAAGGGCTGGAATTGCTGAGAAACATCAGCAGTTCCTGTGTGGGGATGCCCTGCTGTAAGAAAATGAGTCAAACCCTCATGCAATGTCCAAACTCACACTTACACAGCTGGTATTGCTTCTCATTTTAAATATGTTTTCTTTTCTAATCTGCAAGATGAGATAAATAGAAGATTTTGTGCAACTACAGCATTTTTTATGCCAACTCTGCACCGAGTGATTTATCTTTATTACCCACTAAAGCCTGAAAATTCACTCTTATTTTTCAAGTTATTTATCTTGGAAAATATACTAAATTGCTCTTCTCTGACTGGTTTGAATAAAAGAGAACAACTTGGCATCTGCAATAATCAAATGGAGTGACTTAGAGGGTGGAATAGCAATTCCTTCAGCACAAGCCTAAACCAGGGGATTTCAGAAAAGTCAGCATCACCATGCACTGAGAGAAGCCACACCAGCTCAGGAATTCAAATATTTTAAAAGAAATATTGGCCTCTACTGTGTATTAGCCCCTGGCTGGCTTAATTCATCTGGCACATGCTCAACTCTGACACTAGCTGATTATACTAGTCAAAAAAGAAAATAAAAATAAAAGAGGGAGGAAGTGTGTGATGTCTGCACTGTTGTTTTTGTATTTGTACCCCTTCTGTGTCAGGGAGTGAGATGCTGACAGATGGTACTTAGTCACCTGTTATGTCTGTTCATTACATGCTTTGATCTAAAATTTATTTTGCTCCTCTTGGCAGCTGAGCAGCTTCTTCATCCATTGATAAAACCTGCTTAATAAGCACTTGCAGAGGCACTGACATCACTGCTGAAATCATGACATGATGCCCATAAACCCAAAAGGAGCCTTGGGTTCAGGGCTGCAAGCAAAATGCTTTTTGGGGAAGCAAGGAGCAAGCAGTTTTATTCTTGCTTGGTGTAGTTTAAGTCTGATGCCCCCTTGTATTTGTTTCAAATGGATCAATGAGGAGAGGATGGTTCAGATAGATGCTTTCTTATGGAGAATTTGTATTTTCTGTATATTGAGACTGTTAGAAACCTTTCAGCTTCCTTAATTATGTGTGTGGATTCAATTTTGCTGTTCATGGAAGAGTTTTGAGAAGAGAACCATGACCTTGTCCTGAGGAGACAATGCCTGAACAGAGCTGACAGCTCACCATGAGGAGCATAGGGAGATAAAATTTTGGGGATTTTGGGGCTTTTTGGGGA
The DNA here is from genome assembly GCA_030060385.1 of Muscicapa striata striata. Lineage (NCBI taxonomy): Eukaryota > Metazoa > Chordata > Aves > Passeriformes > Muscicapidae > Muscicapa > Muscicapa striata. The sequence goes on from JAREIS010000085.1 coordinate 2,358,182, forward strand.
GGGCTTTGCTTGATTTGTTGCAGTTTTCTGTTTTTAGTTTGAGGATCCTGTCGCTCATTGAATTCATCACTAATAAGAACCAGTTGAAGTCATCTCCATACACAAACCTTGGCAGGGGAGAGTTCTAAATTTCTGTTATCTTGAGGAGCTTTATTAGGACATTATTATTAAATAAACAATAAAATAATAAACGAAAAAATAAAAAATAATAAAATAATAAAATAATAAAATAAAATAATAAAATAATTGAATAATTAAACAATTAAACAATTAAATAATTAAATAATTAAATAATTAAATAATTAAATAATTGAATAATTATCATTTTAGCAAAATCAGGTCTTTCCTCCTGAGCTTCTTGGCCATCTCTGGCCAGCTCTTGCTGTCCCCAAGCTGCCCTGAGAGGCTCACATGGTCCCTTGCCATCAGCTGGCCCCTCATTCAATTACCAGAGCAGATTTTGTCAGCATGGGAGCAGTGGCTGCTGCCAGCTTGGGGAGCTTGCCAGTCCTGGACACCTGCATGGCTGCAGTGGAGGAAAAACAGCTTTTTATTTATTTATTTATTTTAGCATTCTCTTTGTCTAACAGCTTGCTTGATGTCCTGTGAAGGAGTCTGAGTAATTAATTTGAGCTAGGTGGGTGAAACTGAATGGCACAATACCAAAAGAGATTGTCTTGTCTTCCATGGTTGTCCTCTGACAAAATTCTGAACTTTCCACGTGAAGATCTTCAATTCCCCTACAGGGAAATCATGTTATTTTAATGCAAGAAATATGAATCAATGGAGATTACACAGAATTCTGGGGTATTTAATTCTGAGTCTGCCTGTGATGGAGTTGCTGCTCAGATTCTCAAATAGATCTTCTGTCTTCTAAGCTAAAGTGACAAGGAAGTTAGAGTGTCTTTTTCTTCATTGAACAAGTGACTGTTCACTTGAAAATAGAAACAAAGTATTTTTAAAAATATATAAAATATATTTATTGTATAGATATATGTGTGTGTGTGTGTATTATATATATTGTCCTATATGATTATGTAAGGGAAGTCTTTATAAGCATCTTTGTTTTCCTGTATTTTGATAAAGCTAAATCTAATGAAATTCCTGAGCAGATATTAAAAACAAGTTCAAATTTCACAATTTAAAAAAATTTAAATGTACCTTTTTTTTTTCTTTTTTTTGGCAGAGGAAAGGCTGATTTAAGAACACAGGCTACAGGACTGCTGGTTAAACTGTAAATTACAGAGAAGCATGTTAAGGCACGACAGTGTTGCACAGTTAACCATCATTCTTTTTTGGCTTGCTGCCTCTAGAGGCATTCTGAAACAGAGAGGAGAGGGGGAGGTGGAGAAGGTAGTTTAGAGCTTCTACTAAATAAATACTGATAGGTTTGGAAAAGAAAAATAAACAAAAAAACCCCAAGCACAGCCCTGCAGAGGAAATGCAGGGCAGGAATGGTCCCAGAACACATCAGAGGTGCCAGACATGTGAGGATGCCTGCCCAGCTCTCAGAGGGCTGCAGGGATGCTGCCAGGGAATAATGCTCACCTGAAACTTGCTTTTTTTTCCAGTTTTTTTCTTTGCTTTCTTATTTGGGCTTCCATGTGAGATGATGTGATAAACACAAGAAAAAAAAATCCCCACAATTCAAACACACACTCCTTGTCTTTTTAAAAATTAAATGTTCATCATCATTACTGTACATGTCCACTACTATGAATATTTAAGAATCTGATCTTTAACTTCTGGATGAAAAATACACATAAGAAAGTGAATGCTATGTTGTAGTTTCATATGAAGGATCTCAATGAGAAGATGCAGTGGTAAAATAAAGCAATTGATGCTGTAATTCTAAAAAATTATGTGTTTAATAATAATGTGTTTATTATTAAAACACATATTAAAATATGTGTTTAAAATAATTTGTTATCTAAAAAATATGTGTTTGGTTGGGGGGTTTTTTGTTTGTGGGGTTTTTTTTTGTTTGGTTTGTTTGGGGTTTGTTTTGTTTTGTTTTTTGGTTTTTGGTTTTTGGTTTTTTATGATGTTCCCACACTTATGGAGTTTTAGATGTTTTAACTTTAACATTTTCTAAATAGCAAGTTGTCATGATTGATGCTTTAGCATCTAGAAAAGATGGGAAAACTTGAGACTGTGGTATAAACCAGATTCTTAGCTAAATGTTGTGGTGAGCAGTTTTACACTTTGACACTGAAGTTGTCATCTTGGATTGCACCACTGGCAGTCCTCATAGATGATCCAGCCAATTCACTTCCCCAGAGTGTCTTAAAAATAGAATATCTTGTCTACTACCATCTTCTGATTAGAAATCATTGTTTTACAGCTGTAAAAAAAAAAAAAAAAAAGGAGGGGGAAAGTTTTAAAACTCAGATTGAAAACACATGTTTTCATGGAGAGAACACAGGGATAAATATAGTATTTTTAATTTGGGTTTTGTTGGTGGTGTTTGCTTTTGTCTGATTCCTTTTAGATGAGCAGATCTTAATAAAAACTTCTGAGGTTTTTTTTTCTCTCCTTACAACAGTAATGATGAATGTCACACAGTAAGAGCAAACTGGTTGAAATGCACATGCTGAGCCAGGAGTCAAACATTCCACATCAGGCTGCAAGATTAAAATGTTTGTAGTTTAGCACAGTTTTACACAGTTTTGATTGGAGTCTATCCAGGTATTTGCATGCAGAGAATTATTGCTCAATGACAAATGGTGTAGATAGAATCTAGTGTGTTGGGAAATTTCCACTCTAGTGTGGTCGTGTGCCAGGTATGATACCTCTTGGGGATGATACAATAAATGATGTATGTTGGCCTTGAAAGATCACTGGACAGCAAAATGCTCTATCATTTGGAAGAATCAGCTTCTAACCAGAGGTGAGTATCATTTTTGCAAGTTTGTGCTAAGATTTTTAAGCAAAAAGCTGAAACCCTGATCCCTCTTGCAGGGTTTGTAGAATACCCCTACCCTTAGGAAGAATGGGCTGTGCAAATAGCATTAGTTGGGTTATCTGTGCTCCAAAAGGTGATTCTGCAAATGTGGTGCTGAGCTGCACCTTCTTCCTAGAAATATTGGATACCACTGAGAAACTGGCTGGTAGCTCACAATTCCATTGAAAACCTGATCTTCTCCCCTTTACCCTGTATAAATCCTGTCTGAAACCAGCTCCATTTTCTGCTCTACAAATACTATTGTGGAGTTTTAGTGCACAGGTTTTTCCCAGCCTCACTCACCTTCTCACCATGACAAAACTCCTGAAACCTCTGGCTGACAATCACCTCTTCAAGTGCTGCATGTCTGGTGGCACAGAGAGGTTATTCCATAAAATTCAGAATAAACCTTGGAGAAGATGCAATACTTCTGTACTGAGGAGCATTCTGATGCTGAAGTGCCTCTGTAGGAACACTCTGCTTTAGAAAGCCTGAGCTCACTGGGCTGATGTGTATTTGACAAAAAAACTACCTGAGGGAATGCAGATCTGCCTCTTCAGGGCTTTAGCACCAGCTACTGAAAATAAGTCCCACAGGATCAGTCAGGAAGTTTTGCTATTAAGAACTTAAGAGCTCCTCAGTGAGCCAGACTTAGAGCTGGTACTAACAGGTTTCCTACAGTTTTCCTTTCTTCTCTTCCCTTTGCAACAGAATCTGCATGGAGGAAATTAAACCTGAGAGACATGAAAATTAAGTGTATTTGCTGTGCATAACAGCAGCATTCTTCTGCCCTTTTGCTAAAGGAAACATGACAATCAGATAAAATGCTAGTTTTTAAGCTGACTGCCTACCAAAGAAGGAGCCTCACACTTTTCAAATCAAGTTTTGAGGCTGAAAATTTGTTTTTCTTAACTGCACAGGCAACATCTGGAATTTCAGTCCTAACTCCAGTGGGAACCTCTCAGGTTATTTAATTCCCTTGTACTCTTTATTTGGCAGCAAACCAGCCGTGGGATTACTTGGCGTGTTTTGTGATGAGATTGCAGCCAGCACTGATGGCATTGCATGCTCCTGTTGGGATATCACTGACATCATGGAGTGAGCTGAAAAAGGCTTAACTTTTGAAATGACAGCTGAAGTCTTAACACCAAAAATCTCTCTGGTGATTAGATGAAATGCCTTCTGTTGAGAAAGAGCGATATGGGAAAGGAGAAAGGTGCTAGGGGGATTTAGGGCTCTGTCAACGTTGTAATTGCACAGCCCAGGGGTTCCAGGCTCTCTCCCTGCTCTTGCTTTGTGCTCAGCTTCCCTCTGCTCCCGTTACATCCTCGTGTGCCTGCTCCTCTCATCCCTGGGCAAGCAAACAGCAGTGCCAGAACCACTGAAAAAACGAGCTGGGCTTGGTTTTGGGCTTGCTTGGGTGTTTTTGGGGGGGTTTATTCTTTTTTAGGCACAGGGAAGGGAGAAGTTTTCAAACTTCTTACTAGCTGGCAGGCAGAGGATAATAAACTTTGTGTCATGCCCTGTGTAAATTCTCACTTTGTGGATGAGTTTTATTCTGTGGGCCAGTCTGAACCGTGACAACTTGTGTGTGGTGTGTCCCAGGGGTGCATTTGCTGCTTAAAATACTGGTCCTGTGAGGAAAAGAAGTGTCTTTGGTTTCCAGGGTCACTTTTGTTTGCACAGAGGCAGTGACAACACTTTTAACCTGTTCAATACTTTCCCCAAAACAACCCCCAGCCCACTGGTGGACTCTGCCTGTTCTGAAGTATTTTGGCTGTGGTAAGAACACAGAAACAGCCAATAAACCTGTCAGGCTCTTTAGGACACTGTTTTTAAGCAGGGATAATAAATATAAGCACAAATATGCACAATCCTTGCAATCCTGAAAGGATGGGAATAGCCAGGTTTAAGCTCAGTAAATACATCACTTGAATAAGTGAAAATACACTCTTAGTGACTCTAAGATGAGCAATTTCATCTCTTCATAAACAGGATGCAAAGGTGCTGCTGCAGAAATCTCCCTGGGAGTGATGGAAAATTGTTAAAACACGGAAGAAAATCACAATAATGGTAGTTTAGTAGCTTAGAGTCAGAAAATCTCATCATTGTGATGATGTGAGCACATACAGTTTGTATTTTCACAGACTAGGCTGAGCTTTCTTGTGACACAATGCATTTTTTCCATTTGTGCTGTCCTTTGAATCTTCTTCTTCATTTGTATTGCTTTTTTACTCTGTTATCTCAATTTTTAGAGTCTTCTCCCAAAAACTTTCGGCCCCATCCTTTCTCCCCCAATTTTTGTCCTTCCTGTGTCCATTGAGAAGATTTTGCTGTGTGCTGGCACAGAGGTTTATGTGAAATGAGCTCCTGACTTTTCAGTGTCCACTGCCCAGCTGGCATGAACTGTGAAAATAAAATATCTGGGAGCTCTAGGAACAGAGTGAGGAAGCAGGAAATCTCCATGAGTGTGTGGTTCAGCCCAGGGTGATGTGTGGGAAAAGGATTTTTTTTGTCTTTCCCTCTGCTTCAAGGAGCTGGGGTGAGCAGCCTGGTGCCTGGCTCTCCAGAGCATGCAGGCACTGAAAAAATCCTTAAAATCCAAGCTGCTTGGGCTATAGATGGCATCACAAAGTGCTGGCACCAGCAGGGATATCTCCACAAGGTGTTATGCCATAGACTTTGCTGCAGGATATTTCAATAATAACTGGATTGGGCTGGCTGGTTTAATATCTGCTTTTGCTATGGACAGAATGACCAGCTACAATTTTCTGTAATTGCCTCTAGTTTTCCTTGGACTAATGCAAGCTCTTTTCAATTAGCCTGCTTTCTGGAGACTTTTCAGGAAACAAGTCTCTTTATGTGCAAGGAGAACAAGAAGTCAGATCTATGAAGAACTGAGAAACAAAAATCCTCCAAATTCTTACAATAAAACAGCAATAACCCAACATTTTGTGCAATGCAAAACCCTGCTGCTGCCATTTTTGCTGAATATCACTGAAGGATGTGACAGGAATACAGAAAGCAAAAGTTGCTTCTTTTTCAATGGTAGATCTCATTGTACTCTTCTTGGAGATTTTGCTCCCTCCTCCTCTTACAGATAAGTTTTTTAAGACAAATTTCTTTGCTGTTCCAGCATACAATTTCTTCTTTAGTGTGCTCTCCTGACATGACCCAGCATTTCTTGCTGCAGAAGTTGGTGACACTACCAAAACTTCCCTCAGTTACTCACTCCCATGAAGAAGTGCTGCTCTGTTGTTTCTCCCAGCTGTGGGGGTTTTTCAGTGATTCATTTCTCTTTGGAAGTATTGTTGGGCTTGATCTCATCCTTAATTTGCCCTGCATTTCCCATAAGCTCCCAGGCTGTTGGTTTCAGAGAGGTGCCAGTGCTCATTTCTCATTGGGATCTGCTGCTGTTCACCAGCCAAATGCTGACAGATGTGGTTATGAGAGAGAGCCTTGCTGTTTTCTTTTTGTAGAGAGTGTTGATTTTTTTTTTTTTTTTAATTTTTTTTTTTTTTTTGGGTGGTGTTTGTGGATTTATTGATAGCAGGCCTGTTGGTGTGCCCAGCAGAGTTCACACAAGGGATGCAGGACAAGACCTCCATGGAGCTCCAAAAAGTTTTGAGAAAGCTTCCAGCTCCCTGAAAAAGTTGCTTACTGGTAAAACTTCCACAAGTGGAAACTTGTTGGAAAGGAAAGCAGATCCAGGTGGTATTGTGTAAATGTGGGGAGACCTTGTCTGAAAGGTTGTTAAACAGAGGGAAAATTAGAAGAGGGTAAGTAGATGTTTTAGCTTGTCCTCAGTTCCAGGAGAGCTGTCTGTGGGAAATTGGATACAGAGATAATTTTGCACTTGTGACTGAATAAATTTAATTAAAGTGATTTATTCCTCTTTCTCCCACAGACCTATAGTATCTTTAAGTGTTTGTTAGAGGGTCATTAGAGTAGAAGCAGATGATTTATTCCCCCTTTCTCTTTTACTAGAATGAATAAAAATGCAAGATTTCAGATGTGCTCCAAAACACTGGGGACATGATAGTAATCACCAATGGGGAAGTGGCTTCCACTTGTCACTGTCTGTTAGTAAGAGCAGTTTTTCAGTTCATTTTGATCAGAGATCTTTGGAAGACACTTTTCTTATTACTGCATTTTTTTTTAGGATTAATTGGAGAGGTTATATTGTTTGTAGATTTTTAATTTTTTTTTTTTTTTAAGAACTATTTAACTTCATCCCTCAGTGAGATTCTTTTCCACCTGAGTGGTTGTGGTTTCATTTTGTGCAAAATAGGGGTTTTTGCTTTGGCCTATTTGAGGAAGTGTCACCTCACACACATATACCCACATCAGCCTTAAGGTAAAATATCACTTTATTTTCCAGAGTCTTAGAGTCAGAAGATGATACTCCTCCAGCCCCAGTCACAAAGCTGTAAGGATTTCAGAATTTTCCTTACATCTGTGTTGCTGGCAATTATTTTCCTTCCTATATTATGGAGAATTTGAATATGAGGAGCCTTCATTCCTTAAAGAAATTTTGATAAATTTTTAAATTGATTTGATTTTGAGGAAATAGAAATTAATGAGTAAATGAAAAAGGAACCAGAAATATTATTTCATAATAGATTTCTGAATATATTCAAAACTATTAACAAGCTAACTTAGGTTTCATACAATGTACTAACAGTGAGAGAACATCTGAATGTTGACCTTGTTCATTTTTTGAGCATTCTGATAGCAGAGCTTAGTCCATGACATTTAGCAGCAAAGAAGCTTTGCCTTTTCTACATGTGTGCTTGGATTGTGGAGTAGACTTTCTGTGCTGTGACCTTCAGAGAGCTGTGGGCTGTAATTGCCAGGTTACCACTCTCTGATTTTATCAGTACAGCTTCACTTTCTGCTCCTGTTTATCTTGCAGGAGGGTGGGAAAAGGAGGAACAGCTCAAGGTGCTCAGTACCTACAGAATTAAAAGGAGGAGCAGCTCCAAGTGTGCTCAGAACCCACTGAATTAAAAGAACATTTCAATGTGGGCTCAGTACCTACAGAATTAAAAGGAGGAACAGCTCAAGGTGCTCAGAACCCACTGAATTAAAAGAACATCTCAGTGTAGGCTCAGAACCTACTGAATTAAAATAACAGTTACAGATGTGCTCAGAACTACAGAATTAAAAGGAGGAGCAGCTCAAGGTGCTCAGAACCTGCTGGATTAAAAGGATGAACAGTTTCCAAGTGTGTTCAGAACCTACTGAATTAAAATAGCAGTTCCAGATATGCTCAGTACCTACAGAATTAAAAGGAGGAGAAGATCAAGGTGCTCAGAACCTACTGGATTAAAAGGAGGAACAGTTTCCAAGTATGCTCAGCACCTAGAGAATTAAAATAACAGCTCAAGGGCTGCTCAGTACCTACTGAATTAAAAGAAGTCCCCCTTATCACTGAGATGAGTGCAATTAAAGCACACAACCCTGCTCAGGTTTCCCCAGATTTGGGGTGGGCTGTGCAATGTGACATCCCCTGGGAAGCCCAGTTTCCAACAATCCTGTCTGTGCAGCACACAGGAATTCCAGTGCACACCCTCTCATCAGCCCTGGGTGAGCTGGAGTCAACAGGGGCACTTTGGAGCAATATACTGAATATACTGAATATACTGAATATACTGAATATACTGAATATACTGAATAAGGAACCATGCCAGGCAATCTCCTGGGATGGGGAGCTCTGTTTGGTTATCACTCAAACAACTTCCAACAAGAAGCACAGAGAAAACTCCAGCTTTTCCTATATATTTCCTAATATTTGCTTTTCAGATATACATTGCACTTCTCATTGGGCTTCAGCATTGCCTTGAGGCACAGGGTAAAAAAAAAAAAAAAACTTAAAAGGACAGGGGGAGGAGGGAGGTACACACAAGCATGTCATCTGAGACAAATGTCAACAGCTCCATGCTACATGAGCCAGGTATTTATGCCATTAGGGAAAAAATAAGTGTTTTCTTTCAGGTGTATAAAAGGTATAGAAAGATTAAATCACTGGCCACAGTTGCTATTAAAAAAATAAATACAAGTGCAGCAAGACAAAGCACTACTGCATTATCTTACTGTTCATATCCCAGAGACAAAAGTACTTTTATCTGTTGATGCTACAGGTCAGGCTTGCTGATCTTGGAGGTCTTTTCCAACCTGAATGTTTCCAAAGATCTGTGTTAAAGGGGATTGTGTAATTCGATTTCTAGAAGCAAAGTGAATGCAAACTGAAAGTTTCTGTTTATCAAATGCTTCCAAAATTTGTGTTCTGAGGAGGTACAGAGCCATTAGCAGCAAGTAGAAAAGAGTGCTTTTTCATCTGATAATCCTATGTGAGCCTTGTACTTGCAAACTTGCACCCCACTGGGGCAGAGATGCAGAATGCAGGTTTTTATGGCCCTGAAAGGGTGTTTTACTATGGCAGTAACTACTGCAACATGTAATTTTTATTTCTTTTTATGAGGGTGGTTTTGAATCCTTTTTGTTTGTTGTATTTCCAGCTGGACTCATGCTCTGCCCTTCCAGACAGATATTCCCCAGCAAACACATGGCTTGCATATCTGAATCACCTGTGAGTTTTTGGCAACAAAGCTGTTTTCTTGCATCAGGAGAAGGAGTTGCATTCAAACAAGTTCTATTCAAAGGGCCTCAGAGATAGTGGTGTGGCTGTGAATTTCCATTCCTGGCAGTGTCTCTAATTTGTTACTCTCTTGAGAAAATGCTTTCCCAGAGTGGGTGAATAGGATCAAATCTGAAATGGGCAAGAAAGTTTCTTCCAGTCAGTAAAAAGTCACTTGGTATTTCAAAAACTTGTTCTGGGGATTTGGGGAATAAAAGAATTTTGTTTGAATGTGCAGATTTTCTTTGGTGAAATATCAGAAGGCAATATGTGGAAGCTCATTGGAAGAGTCCTGTGATTTTTCTTATTCTAAGACTTTGGCTTGTTTCCAAAAATGTTTTTCTGTTTCTCATATATGGAAATATTTTAATCTGTTCTTCAATATATTTTTAAATTATGTTGGTTCACCATCATCTTTTTCCCTGGAAGTCACATATTTTAGCTCTTCTCAGATAGTAAATTTTATCTGTACACACATTCAGATCATGCTTTCTAGTGTTTGTCATTGTATGGGAAAATATGGGGTCCATAAATTGATAACATTTACCACAGCTTTGATTTTGGAAAGTGGAGAATTAATCACTTTATTTCTCATGTGAAACTTCTCAGTTTTGTGGTGTAAATGCTTTCCCTAAGTCATTCATACTGCTTTGAGAAGAAGGATCAATTAAGGACTTGAAAGATTGAGACTTCAGAAGAACCTTCCATCAGCAAAAATAAACTGGTAATAAGATAATCAATGTGACAACCAAATGTAATTAATTGCAAAAGAAATTATTCATAAAATATAATTAAATAATTAAATAATTTCTATTCAGGTTCACAACTAGCTTATAGAAATACAGAAGGACTTTGTGATATTTAGGTTATTTCAGTTGTGAAGGTGAGATGAGTGAGTTCTCAATGGGTTCTTTGGGAGAGAGAATTTTTTTTAATGATAATACAAATATCAATGGTTTGAAAGGAATCAAGAATTTGTTGCTCACATCGTGCTCTTCCTCTGTGTGCCTTTGTGGAGTTAGATTTTCTCACTGTTTTCTCTGTTTAGTTTTCCCAAATATTGTGTTTTTCACAAATTGACTGCTGTGAAGCAATCTGAAATATGTATTTTATATTGGTGTTATAAAATTGGAATAACATAAAATTGGAATAACATAAAGTAGCACATATCTGTTTTGCAAGTGCCTTGAAATGGAGTTGCCCCTCCCATTGTGCTCAGCAAACATTAGAATGCTTTTCCCAGCAGTCTTTAACAGGAAGCTATAAAATCATGAATTCTCAAAGGCATTTACTGTTGATAACACTCAATACAGCTATATCAGGAAATAAAACCTCTTTCCCTATTAGGTGATAACAGCAGAAAATAACCTAGAGAGTTCAAAATCAGCTGAAGTATATTTAAATAGAGGTTAATTTTTAGGGGAAAAAAAAGATAGACTTTGGTCAGGTTGGAAAATTAAAGGCTATGTGTGTGCATGGCTTTTTTTCCTCTCATCCATCACAGTCTCTGGGTCTGAGCATTAGTTATATTTATCCTTTAATCCCACTGTCTGGGTTTGTTTATGTAAGATTTATTATATAGCCAGGGTGGGTAGTTAAATGAAAAACCAAACCTGACCCTCAGTCAGTGCAAGAATACCTACAGATTACTTTGCTTTACACAGAGAAATTAGATTTATTCTCAATCTATTATGTAAGAGTTGGGCCCCACATTTCCTGAGCCACCAAGAGACTAAAATTGCTGCCAGTTGCATCTGTTCTTTTTGTACTTCATCCTCTAAAACCAGGAGAAAAAAAATCTGGGTGCATTTTCTACAAGTATTTCCTTGGGATAGGAGCTCACTTCATGGTCATGTTTCATTCTGCAGTTAAATAAACACTCTCATAATTAAATGTTCTTGCTGCTGGCTGTGTAGAAATCTTACTCAGTAGGAGTTTGGTTTTTTGGTAAACTTTACAGAAAACAATTGATAAATACCAGTAGCACAGGACTTGGGTGAATGAATATTTAAAAAATCACCACATTGTGAGTGCTCCCATGTTTTTTGGTAACAAACTCAGTTTCAATATGCATAAATACATTCAATCCCTAATATAATTTATTTTAAAATACTTGTTGATGTTACAGCTTGTCCTGCCAGGGCACTGTAGTTGGAGGATGGCTTCCTGGTGCTTTCCATTGTTTTTTCCCTTTATGTGATGAATGTGCTGAAGCAGACTGGAAATAACTAGATTCCCCAGTTGTCTGGACAGTGAATGAATTAAGAGTTGTGGAAATCACAGATGGTTTCACTCCCTGCATGTTGTATTCTGTACTCCCAGGGCAAATATAGAAAAAATGTAGTGGGCTTGTCCTGATGTGCTGCTGGGAATTGCAGATTAAATTCATCCTGGTTTTAAAAGACCTACATGAGGTTTATTAATCTTTAAAACCCCACTTAAATCCTGTTTGAATGTCTTAAGGAGGATTTAAATGGTGTCCAGTACAGGCCCTTGGTGAAAAGGGGAAAGAAGTGACCCTGCAGGTTACCAGAAACATCATATTTTACAATTTCATCAAGCCACACATAACAGGACTCCAGGGCCATTGATGGGCTGACCTTTTGTGAAATCCAAACTGCATGTTTTATGAGGAAATACATAATTTCTGCCTCAACAAAAAACCTTAAGGGATTCCAATGATTAAATAACCACACTTAGACTCTTAAACAATGGTTATTGCCAATTCCAAATATTTGGCTGCTCCCTGTGGCTCCCTGCACATTTATTTCATTTGAAAATGTTTCAGTTTGGTTTAAAATAATGTTTTGGGAGTTTTTTATTGCTTCCTGTGAAACATCTCTGCAAGCAAAAGAGAGTACATTGATCCCAGCATTTCTCCTACTTTTTTGGTTTTTTTGGGGTTTTTTGTTTTTTTTTTTTTTTTTAAGCTGTATGAAGTAACTTATGTAAAAAAAAACTAACTGAGGAATTCTCCAGACATTTGGTATGCTTGTGATTCTCAGAGATGAGATGCTATGGAAATTTTAAAAATACTCATAATTATTCACCTAGGCTATAAAATTTTCTGCTGTCCCAGCACAGCCATCCAGTCACCCACAGTGAATTTTCTAGCTGTATCCAGAACAGGTAATTTTTGTTTTCAAAAGCCACAGTAGTGCTTGATTTGCAGTTTTGAGAAATTAAATACTAAGTCCCCCATCTGTACAGTCTATTATTACTATTACAAAAAATATTTGGGCTAATACTGAGTACTTTTTGTCAGCTCATGGTGCATTACCAAGTAGGTTAAATTAATTGCTGTCACACTCTTTAAGGTGTGGATGAGTGCAGGTTTAATTAATTTCCCCCCATAGGCAACATATTTTTACCTAATTATGTGTAATTTTCTACTTTTTTTGCTCATCATCTTGTAGTAACAAACAAATCAGGTCATGTGTTTGTCAGGAGGAGCATGAACTGACAGAACAACAAAGCAGTGGGTGGGGAGGTGTGGAAAATGGGGTTTTTGAGGCTTTTCAGGCAGGTAGATTTGAATTCCAAGACTGACTTTCTGTACCTGAAGAAATGAATAAATCTTGAGGCAAAATTTAAGGGAGAGGGGTAATTACATGAACACAGTTTAACAGGCCTAGGAAAACTAGGATTTGGAGGAGGTCTCCAAAATAAAAATTAAGTATGTCAGAGCAGGTGAGATTTTTTTTTTTATCCATGAATTATTCTTCTGAAATGGAAAAATATACACTTAAGCAAATGGTCACTAAGGTGTTACTCTGGTGAAGTGCTGCAGGCAGGGGGTTGATACAAAATGCAAGAATAAAATTGTTTTATTTTCTGCTGTGTTAGGGTTTCTCAAGGACAGTCATTCTGTTGACCACTCGTGTTCCAGACCAGGATGAGAAGAGGAAAATGAGAACAGGGATGTCAGGAAGCACAGATTTTGGGAGGGGTGAGCATTTTGTGAGCTCTGGTGGCACTCTGATGTCTTGACCTAGATGGCAGAGCCCATGGTTACACCAAGATTAGTTCCACAAAACATCTGACAGCAGCATCAGGGCAAGAAGGAGGTATTGATTATCCAGCAGATTCTAATCATTTGAAATCCAAACTAATAATTTTAGTCAGTAAATTTAACTCAGCAGCAGCTCCCCCCAGTACTAGGGAAGGATTTTTACACCATCCTTGTCAGGCACCATCTCATTGGTCACAGGGACTTGCTGAGATGCCTCTGAAATGCACATCCTGCTTGGCTGCCAAAGCATGCTCAAGAATTTGCTGCCAGGGGTCCTTTGCCAAATGAGAAAGTGGTTTTAATGCTCTTGATGCAGGATTTGCCATTTGGGCTCTATAGCTCCATTATTTCCTTGAGGAAAGGGATGGTAACATAGAAATGGTCCATATTAAACTGACAGGTGACACTATGCTACAAGCAATTGGAGGAGCAGGGACAGCTTGGGAAACCATGTGGTAAAATAACATTGAGAAAAATAAAACTAAATTATTAAGAAAAAGTCTCAGATGATGCCCTTAGGAACAGCTAGATGGTTATTTTGAAGAAAAAAATGCCTTGCTAGGGCTTCTGGTGGATTGATGATGCAAATAGAGTTTAACCATTTTTTGTAAAAATCACAAATAGGGATGTCTAAGTAGATATTTCATTTGCAGTGGATGTAAAGTCATCTTCCCCTCCATTAAGTGCTACTATAGATTTTTCTGAGCTGCTGTTTCTTGATGTTAGGCTCAAGTGGGTAAGGCAGGAGGAGGTTAAACATGAGGAAAGGTTTTTGTTAATGCTGGGAGTGATGGAATGATTGCCAGGTTGTGGAGATCTCCAGAACTTGCCAGGTGAAAAGAAAGGGTGAGGGCAGCCCAGGTGAAGATTTAAACCTCCTTCATTCCTGTGTTCAGAGATTCTGGATATCATTTATTCCAGGTAGGAAAACCCTGCTGTTCAGCTCTCTTTGTATCCACTGTGTGTGCTTAGCCCCTTGATTTGTGATTTTAGCAGGAGGCACAGTGGGAATCCTGCCTGCACTGCCAGAAGGCACTGCTATTTTGACACTTCCATTCAGCAACATTGCCTGAGAACATTTTTGAGGAATGAAAGGCCTCCACACCTTGGATTGCACATATATTGCAGATATATTGCAGATATATTGCAGATATGGGTGTATTCAGTTCGTGCCTCAGCTCATCATGGTACACAAAATTCTTTTATAGGTTCTGTGATGCCTAAGAACTTCCTAAGGGGATCCTCCATGGCTCCAGCAACGATCACATTTTTTTTCTAGGGTGTGATGAGTGTTTGGGGAAAGGTGAAAGTAAAACAAAATCAGATCAGAAGTTGGGATACACAGTGAAATCTATTCCAGATAACTAAGGTTTACTATATTCTGAGGAGGGCATGGCTCTGTATCCAACTCCTGTGGGAAGAGAAAGGAAATTTCTTACCTTTGCAAAATCTCAGGTGTAAATTTTCAGGTATTTCAACAGGGCAGCACTGAAGCTGTGCCAGGGCAGGTTCAGGTGGGACATCAGGAAAAGGTTCTTCACCAGAGGATGGTTGGGCAGTGGTCACTGCACCAAGCCTGACAGAGCTCCAAAAAGGTTTGGACAATGTTGTCAGGTGTGACTTGTGGTGTCCTGTGCAGGACCAAGGGCTGGACTTTGATCATCCTTTGGGATCCATTCCAGCTCAGGCTATTCTGTGACTGAAGGTCCCCTCCACCACTGAGGAACCTGTGAAAGACCATCAAATAAAATTGTAGCTTTAAACTGGAATTCCACACCTCCTGGATAATCCAGGGAAAAAGATGTCAAAGAGTATGGTCAGTACAGTTTCCAAGAGCTAATTAAACAGTGAGGAGCTTCTGGGATGTTTTCACAGCCAGGAAACTCAAGCAAAGACCCTTGTAAAGCAAGAACACCAGGAGTACAAGCTGTGAAAAGCTGACCTGCCACAGCTGTCTCTAGAGCTCTGTCTTGTGCCAGGCACAGACAGCTGCCAAGAAATTGTGTTTCAAGAACAAGAATTGTATTTTGGCAACAAGAAGGCAAAAGCCCTTCCCTAGCTGTGTGTCAGGATTTCAGGTGGAGTTGCACAAACTAGTTTGTCACTGTGCCTTTACTGCATTCTCCCAACCTTCTCCATAAGCCAGGCCATGAATTATAGATTATTTTATAGCCATTGTTTCAAAGAACTCCTCAACCCCTAATAATTACCTGCAGACATGCTGATACATATTGAGCTCTGAAAACCAAAAAAAAAAAACCCCCAAAAAAAGCAGCCCATGGATGCCAAGCAGACCTTTGGACTGCTTTCATTCAGGTTACATGAGGTAATACTTTATGTCAGTTGTTAGGAAGCTCAGGATGACACCACTTCCTAGGCTTTAAATGATTAATTAGAAGCCTGGGTTGAGATGTAAAATTAAATACTTGTACCAGTACAATCAGCTTTGCTTTGTGCACACTGGAACTGTAATGAACTGCTTTGTAAAGCCAGACACTTCCTCTAGCAAAAGTGGAAATTCAGCTGGTATGCAGTGCTTTGGCAGGAGATTAAACAAAATCTAATTGCTTAAGTTATATTTGCAAAATAATTCTGAACCACAGGACTGTTTCCCTTTTCATTTTCGCTGCAAAATTCAAAGGTCTTTTGAGTGGGGTTATTGTTCCTCTTATCCCTTTACATTTATAATATCTGATACATATTTAAAATTCCAAATTTCATTGTCTTTATCACCATTGAGGTGGCCTTGATTTCCAGTATGGAAAGCCAAAGGAAAAAAAAACTGGGGAAAATTCATGGAGAAATTTCTGAGAGTTTGTTGAGGTTTATGTTCTCTCTGGTGAATTTCTAATGGGAAAAACCCAATGGGAGCTCACAGTCACAGGATTTGAGTTTTTTTTTTTTTTTTTTTTCTTTTTAATTTGTTCAGGAAAAAAAACCAAAACTTCTAGATCAAGGAATGTAACTTTCAAAGCAAGTATTTTATTTATCTTATCTTTTTAAGGGCTCCTTTTCCCTGCCCTGTGCTTTAAGTTTTAAAGTGAAACACGTCACTAGATGGGGGCAGACAGGTATTCTTGTGGTGCTGAGGAAGGGCAGCATGATAAAAATAAAATCTATCACCATTTAGCCTGTTCCCAACATCTTCCAGCAGTAAAGGAGCCTTGCCAAAGGTTTTTTTATAATTGCTAACTTTTTTTCAATGCTAAAAGTTACCTTGAGATTCCAGTCAAGTCTCATTCAAATGCAATATCAAACCACACTAGTGTCTGCTCCACTTTAAATAACCACAGAGGTTGCACACCAGAAGGTCTGCACTGCAGAAATGGTGATTTTTTTGAACAAGTAGCAGTTAATTTAGATGAATAAATTTAGTTGTACCAAACTGCCCCAGAGAAATTATCACTAACAATTAAATATACTTCATGCTAGCAAATACATTTTCAAATATCAGAAAGTTACTTAACTATCAGTTATGCTTCATTTAGTGGCTCTTGATGAATTCATCAGCTAAATTAAGCTTCATTAACTGATTCTTGCAGTATAATTCAGAAATTTTATCATTATTTCTCTTTTAAATATAGGGAAACCCAGGCAGACAATTCAGGTGGTTTGCTGACGGCCATGTTCAGGATTTACTCTATAAACAAAATTACAGGGTAGGTTCCCAAAGCTTTTCCTCTGCTATTAAAACCACTAGCACTGATTTGATACTTATAAAAAAAAATAAAACAAAATTTAAAAAAACAACAACAACAAAAAAAAAAACCACCCAAAAAACCAAAAAAAAACCAAAAAACCAACAACAATGAAGAAAAACACCACTGCCAAAACACATCACAACAAACAGACAAAACCCAAACACACTCCACACAAAAACCTCAACCAAACCAACCAACCTTCAATCTCACTTTACAAAATCATCAATTTCTCTACTGGCTACTCTAACAATATCTGAAATTTATTCCAATTAAATGCAACTTAGAAAAGTCTTTGAAACCCAACAGAAATGGAACCAATAAACTTTTGGTTTTCAGACCTATTTTTATTAGTTCATGGCTTTCCCATTTGTTGACCCTATAGTGTTAGGTGTGGTTTACACCTGTTTTTTAGGCTGGAGATGTAACATCTCTTCTGTCAGGAATATTTCTATAAAATATGCATTTGAACCTTTCCCAAGTCATCACAGTGAAGCCAATTCATTTCCAAATTTTAAAAATCCCTGTGGCCTGATAGAAACTCCCACCACAGAGCTCACCCCCACTGTGGTGGAATGACCTGCAGAACTGCTAATGGGAAAGAGCTGAGAAAGAGCATCCTCAATTTGGTTTCCCCTGCCACCCCTTTCAGATTTCCAGCCTGCTGTAAAAAAGACAACAGGACTGAACTTGTGCAGGCAGGAAATCCACTTCTTGCTGAGGCTGTACCTAAAAGCAGAATTTAAACCAAAAATCAAGGCTGATTCTGCCCTTATTTAGTGACTAGTCCTGTTGTTTTCTAGAGCAGGGGAGGCAGCAGCCTTTCAAATCTGAGTCATTTGACCCCAAACTCAAATAAATTTTTTTCAAATAAAAGAACCAGACTCTTACTCTCATTTAGTTATGTCTTGGAGGACACCACAACTGAAGTTGTTGGTGTTTTCAATGCTGCTGCTTAGCTGGATTATGTGAAGCTGCTGTGAGCACAGAGAACCAGTACTCAGTACATTTAACAAATTATTAGACATACAATTCATATTTTATAAGATAGATGTTGAATACTGAATGGAAAATAATAACCCTTTCTTCTCCTGACCAGTGCTGCCAGTTGAACATTCCCCATGTTGCCTGGAGCTGTTTACATGTAAATAATTTATATGGTTTTTTATTAGTGGGGCTGGAGTCGGGGCAGGGGACAGGCAAGGCAGGCACAAAACTTGTTTTCTTCTAAGTGGGAAGGAATTTTACAGTTCTTGGAGCCCTGGGGTTTGGTACTTTACAGTGTTGACATCCCCAGGTTTCGACACTGCCCTTCTTATCAGGATGTTTTGCTTCAACACTGATGAGGAAATTCTATCACTTTGTAAAAAGCCATCTGAAAGAAAATTAAATGTTTAAAGGCTTTGTAGGTAGATGGGTGAAACCCACCTGCTATGGTTCTGGTGTTTCTCACTCCATCATCTCTTTGCCAGTGCTTGTTTCCAGTGCAGGGAAGGAGAACTTCAGTACCACAGAAAAGCACATAAATTACTAATTCAATTACTAACTAAATTACTACTATCCTTTTGTGCAGAGTTATTCCAGAGGTAATGTTTATATATTAATATATAAACCTTAAACATTCTAAAAAGGAACCTAGCAGACCTCAGGTCCTCTAGTTAAGCACAAAAATGAGATTGCCAAAGATCTGAAGTGTTTCCTCTCACCTGGTACCATGACTAGGCACATTCTAATCATTATTAGTGACATTATAATTATGCATAATAATTATATAATTATTATACAATTATAATTATGCAGCCAAGATGTATGCAGTGTTCCTGATTGAAAGGAGCTAAATTGTTTACATTTCCTTAAGAGTTCTGGAATAATGTTTTATGTCTTAGGAGTCATGATGAGCATGTTGATGAATTGCTGTGAATAAATAACCTCCTATAGGACTGGGGACAAAACTTGGCAGAGGTTTCTTTCCATTCTCTTTCTATTTTAGAAAAAAATTAAGCAGCTGGTGTTTTCCATCTGACTGAAACTGGGCTTTTACTGTGCAGTTTTGACTTTGTGAAAAAGGGAATAAATTATTGTTGTCGTGGTTCTGGTTTCTGCTGTTACCAAACCAAATCAAAACAACTTTTCTTTTAAGCAGCTGCTTGAAAATCCAGATTATGAAGTGGTCCATGGTATTAAGTGGAGATACTGCAAGAGCTGATTCAGATGCCCTTAAATCTGACAAGTTGAATTTGCTCTGTTGAAGGCCTTGAAGAAGAGCTGTCAATCCTTTAGCTCTGACTGGGCTGACCTGGAAGCCTGTGAAAATCACTCTTAAAAGGCAAATAAGCAGAAGTACATTGTTGTTGAACTCTAGGGATGAACTGCTTCAACAAAATAGAATCTTAAATAAAACAAATAATGAAAATAGAAATCAAAGTTATTTTGTGTATTTGGGCTGGAGTGTGTTTGTTTATTATTCGCCCTCCTAGTGCTGGTAGTGTTTTCCATAAGTTTTTTAATGGAGGCAGAAAAGTTTTGGTGTCTGTAAAATATCCCTGAAAAGCTGGAAAATCTCAAAAGCTCAAGGCACTTTGTGTCCTTGGTCTTGGAGGTGGGAGGAGTAAAAGGAAAACACTCATCTCATTGTCTTAACTGAATAAAGTAGAAAAATAATGAATGAGCATGGGAAATGGGGGAGTTTTTTCAGCATTTTAATTTTAATAAACTAGTTTTATTTTTATATTATAATTATTAATAAAGTTATAATTTGTTTATTTAATAAACTAGCTAGTGGTATTAGAAAATATTGTTATACAGCTAAGATTCTGGTTTGATTCTTTTCACAGAATAATATGATCAGAGTGGAAAGACTTGGAACAAAATGTTCATCTCCTTGCTTGCTTCTGTGTCTTGGAAAAAAAAAATTGCCATTAATTTTAGGGAAGATTTACCAACTTCAGTTTGTTCTTTCTCACATAAAAATAAATGTAGTGACTGTTCTGTGGAAAATATGTCTCTGGCCAGATGCTGTTTCCAGTTCAAGATTTTGGAGGCAGTCTTGCCTACATAAGGACTGTAGAATTTTGATTGGTGTTTAAAGTATGACTATATATATATATAAATTGTCCTGCTTGCATGCAAAGCTTATGATTGATTTGTTGTCTTTGCTCCAAGTAGTTCATCTGTTTAAATATCTTTCCAGAAATGGAGCTCTTTGATATTTAATATATTATTCATTATATGTCTCCAAGAGCAAATATTTCATTTACATAACTCATGCAAAAAGATAGGAAATAGGTGGTGATTCTTCTGATCAAGTGTTTTGAGTTAATTCTAGTAAAGATAAAATCATAACAACATCATTCTGGAGTGTTTTCAATTAAGATGGGAAAACCAGATGCTGGCCTTAATTTGAAAGAGAAATAAACATGAACACCAATTATGGAGTATCTACAAAAACTCCATCTCTTTATAGCAAGAAGTCCTCTCTGTCCACAGCAGTCCCAATTAAAGTTAAGCACTCAAATCCTTATGCTGTGAGTTTTATCTGATTAGAGACCTGGTGTGTGACCTCTGACACCACTTCAGAGGTGTCAGAGGTTTAAAATTATAGTGGAGAAAACACAATATGACCTGAAAATTTGTGTGAATTAGTCATTCTCTGTTTCAGTCAGAGGAATTAAATTAATATATAAATTAATGTATGCTTCATATGAGCCAATTTTCAAATAGTTCACTTGTTCCTTTAACTGTTGGCTATTACTGTAGTTTCTGGTCCTTACAGCAGTGTTCACATCCCACTGTTGGACTGGGATTGTTGTTTCCTGCCTGAGTGCAAAGCAGCATCAAGAAGGAACTGGCACAGCTATGGCAGCCCAGTGAACAAATGTGAATTTCCTGTTTCTCCTTGAGGGAAAGGTGCAGGGCTCTTGGTTGGGTGCTGTTCCCTGCAGGAGGAGTGTCAGGTACCTGTGTATCCCAAAAACAATCTCCTGGAGTGGGCTGGCAGCTCATCACCACTCCTGTGCTGCCAGAGGGATGGAAGCATCCCCACTCCCACTGCAGAGTGCTTTGTTTTGCTTTGGTTTTTTGCTTTGTTTTGTTTTGTTGTTTTGTTTTGTTGTCTTGTTTTGTTCTGTTTTTTGTTTTTTTGTTTTGTTTTGTCTTGTTTTGTTTTGCAGATCCTTAGGAGTTGTTGGAAGAAGATGCATCTGGAGGAGGGCTCACCAAAGGAAACCCATCCTGGGTTTTCTGTTCTCAGCTGCAGGAGGTGAGTGAGCTCTGTCCCTTCTGGCACTGGGCAAAGAGTGACCCTGGGCACCTCTCTGTGCCACTCTTCCAGGGACAAAGAGGAGAGGGAGAATCTGGCCCTGGCAGAATCTGAGAACAATCAATGCTGGTTTTCCTGCAGCTCTCCCCCCACAAGCAAGCACAGGCAGTGCTGCTGGGATTGACTTCACAGCTTAGCAGTGCTGGACAGAGGCAGGTTTCAAGTAGAAACACCAGAAAAAAAAAAAAAAAACAGATCTGGATTTTTTCCATTATAAAATTCTGCTGTTAAGTTCATTCTCCTAGTTCTTCTCCAGGGCCAGGGCTGCAGGACACTGCACAGCTGCTGTCTGCAGTGTTACCCAGAAAACACTAAAATGTGAAAGACTGGAAAGAGCTGCATGAAATGTTCTCAGTTTATCATCATTCTGCCATTCAAAATGCCTGGGTTTCACACTGCTCTCTTCCACAGACTACACTAGAAAAAATGAATCCTGCAAGCCCCATTGCTTTATCTTAGTTCATAACTTTTGCCTGATTTTGAAGTATTTGTGGCAGAGATTTTCCTTCCTATCTCTTCCAATCCCTGCTGCTAAGTGATGAGGGCTGCTGCCAGTAATCTTTTTTTTCAATGAGCAGAATTTCTGTGCCAGGTCTCTGCTGGTCTGCATGCAAAGATGTGCCACAACTTCAGCACTTGATTGCCTGAATTACACAAGGTGAAACCCACAGAGTGGAAGAGAATGTGCTGTTCTGCTAGAGAAGCATTGCCTGGAGTCTGAAGTGTGTTTTTAGACTGCAGGAAATTATCTATAGACTCAGCCACCACAACTCCACCATTTTTAGCAAATATTACAATTAAAATGCCATTTAATGTGCTAATGAACTCAAACTGTTAGTGGAGTTGTTGCAAACACCATTCTTATCTTGAGCTTCTCTTCCATTCATTAAGAAGGTTCTTTAGTGTGTAAAAATGTTGTATTAATTATAGAGTCAATGTACTGTCTATAATTCAAAATTTCCTGTTTCACGCTGTGCTTTTGTTGCATCTTTGCATTCATGTGTGCCATTTAATGATTTATTGGGCAATATTAAAATGCCAGAACCATCCAACCATACAAATCATGCAGCCAGAGCCTGCCCACATTTCACTGAAACCAAGCATTTCCCAGCTTGTTTGTTACCAGATTTTTGTGGTGCTTTCAACTCCTGTATTACACCTACTGCTATTTGTATTTGAGTGATACATGAGAGAACATCAAATTTAGCAAATGTGGATGAAAATTTCAGACCAAAGTAGAAAAGACTGTTTGCATTCTCTCATTTTCTGTTCTTGAGGTGTTTGCACATGTTTCTTGGTGTTCTTGCTTGTTGCCCTCTCCCATGTTCCTCCAAATCCACAGGCTTTGCTTCACACAGATTAAAACATCAAAATCAGCCATTATTTCTAGTTTTGTCACTATTTCTCAGGAGCTGATCAATAAACAAATGAAAGCTTATCAATCTTTATGGTTGTTGAAATCCAAAGAATTAGCATTAATTCTTTCAGGGTTTAAGCAAAATGCTCGGGACCAACCAGTCTGTGAAAACATCTCACAACAATTTAATTAATTAAATTTAAAAAAATAATTGATTTCCTACTTTATTTCACACAGCCATGAGCCTCATTACATCCCTGACTGTGACATCTGCATTGCTATTTCCATTTAACCCCAGCCAAGGGTTTGGCACCAGGGAGCAGCTGAAGCAGAATTTATCTACGTGATTCTTGCCACCACCAAGGCCAGCAGAGCCACGTTCCCCTCCTGGATGTGAAGTGCATCCTTTGTAATAACCAGGGCAGCAGGAGAACAATGCACACACTGTGCTCTGACAAACACCTCTTTCATCAGACTGTACAATATTGTGCATTTCCCTGTGCTGAAAGGGTTAAAATCAGCTGTTTTCTGCTGTAAAAATAAATCAGAAATTTCTTGCTCAAAAATTGTTAGAAACTTCTTTTTAAAAATGCCTCTGGAAAACCCTTATTGCTTTACCAAGCTGGGGTTCTTTTTTGTTGTTGTTGTTTTGTGTTTCCAATGGGATATTTTTGTCAGAATTGGCAAAATTAGCAGAATTAATGTCTCAGGATTTGCAGTGGTGTTCTGCATATAACAAGACTTTTTATTTCTTTTGCCTGTTACTTGGCATTCTCATTTATCCATTCCTTTTGGTTTTTTCCCACCTAGTTTCTTTCATTACAGTTACAGCCATTTGTCACCAGAAACTGCAGAAATTCCAGGCTAAAATGTTTTCAGTGTTTTTTTTCTAACATCAGTGTACAAGAAGTTATTCCAATATATCAATTTTTCCTTGCACTCAAGGTGAAAAGGAGATTTTTGCTGTCTGCTGCATGCTGCAGCATGCAAGTTCTGAGCAGCACTGAATGAATGAATTAATTAATTAATTAATCTTGGAGAGGTTTTAGGAGTCTTGTCCTGAAATCTGGGCTTGCTCTTGAAGAATGTTTTCTTGGATTTCCTGGATTCTAAACAGCATTTCTTTTTTCCTTTCTGGGGGCAAGCTGACAAATGACACACCTGAAGAGTGTCACCTTTTTTTTTTTCTCTTAATTGTACCTTGCATCTGATATTTTTCCTTCAATTTTTGCTGCAGAGTGTTTTAATTGGGTGAACATTGATTTCACATACCTGCTGGTGCTGCAGAGGAAAACACTCATGAGAAAGGTGTTATTTTTTTGTTTTTTTTTTTTTTTTTTTAAAGAAGGGCTTGGAAATTATTTTGTGGGAAGATATCCAGGTCCAGGGTGTGAAGGGGTTCGTTCAGTGCAAAGTAATTTCTGTTGTTGTGATTTTTAACAGCCATACAAAGAGTGAGTAATGAGGAAAAACCCACAGCTCCAGTGAAGAATCTGGGGCACTGTCTGATGCTCTGGAATTATCTCAGCAGCCACTCATCTCTGCTCTCCATTCTGTTTTTCCTGTTTTTCCATTTGACAATGCCTTGCTCATCCAAGGAACTCTGTTACCATTGCATTGCTTCAACTTCTTGTACCAAATCTTTACCAGATTTGTCTTGTCCATGCAAGCACCTTAAATAGATGAAAAGTATGGCTGTAGGCAGGAGATATTGTTTGAAATGATCTGATACAAATGGGATTTAAATACTGTACATCAGTGTATTTGTGCTAGTGACTTCCAAACAACCATTTTTGAGACAATGATGCAAATTCAAATAAATTTAAATAATCTCCAGGTTCAGAAAAGAGTTTCTGTGTGGAAGGCTTTCATTTTTCCTAGGACTGATTTGAAAGATTTGTTCTAAATTTTGGAAACTCTCAGGTAGAATTTGCTCCGTTCTGGAAAAAGGAGGTGTATGAAATCTGGGTGTGTAGTACCTGAAATGCTTTGTAATTAATACTCAGTGATATAATCAATCAGAGCAGCCTGAAAGCAAGATAAAAATCAGGCACACTGTGGCAAAACATTGATCTCTGGGTGAGGGTTATTCCAGGCTCTGAGTTTCGTAAGGTTTTAAACTGGAGATGGGGGAGGGAAGGAATTGTCAGCTTTGGCTCTCTTCTAGAAGTGATTTTTTCAAGCAGGTCTGCAGCACAGTGTGAGCTCCAACTGCTTTATTCCAGGTTGTTCTAGGGTCTGAATGTCAGCCCAGTGTCCTGTGCAGGACACTGCTGCCTCTGTACCTGCCCCATTGTAGCAGCTGAAAGGATGGCTGCCTAAAACCCTTCCCCTTGCTCCTCTATTCACAATCTCCTTGTCCTTCTGCCATGTCAGATGGTAAGATTTCAGTTCCTGGCCATCACCAAATGAAAGGTATTCAGACAAGCTGTGGGCATTCACCAAGCAGAGGAACAATGGAATATCTGTTCTCTGGGTGGGAGCAAAGGGATTCACCCTCCTTCCTTTGTCAACTGGAGAAACACACTAAGCTCTTGAAATTCACATTCTGTGTTTTCTCCTTTGTCACTAATCTTTTAAGTACAGCAAGAATGAAGCTTGCTAGAGAGTTCATCTACATGACTGTGTCATTCAGACTGAGTAATAAATCTTTTGAGCCTGTTAACATATTTGTTTATGGGCATTAATAAAAGAGTACTACAAAGGAATAAAACCTCCCTTTTGGTTTCCAGTGTACAAATCCTTGAGAGGAAAAGCACTGCAAGAAACAGGGTTATATTGAGATTGAGACATCTCTTACTCAAAATGTCTTTTTTTTTTTTTTTTTTTTTGGTAGCTTTTTATATTCATGTGGGCCTGAACCTGTACTCAGTAACAACAATTTTGCCATTGACTTCAGTGGGAACAGATTAGTACCAGTAACTATTAGGGCAGATAAGTAGATCTGATGGTGTTACTAAACTAGGAGAAGTTCAGTGAGTGAAATACATTCCTGAAGTTTTCAAAAGATCAAAAAGCTAGAAAGCAATATCTCATAATACCTATATTTTATTATGGCTGCTAAGCTGAGCTGAAAGATAAGCACTGAGTCCATTAGTGGCACTTAGCCCTTAACCAGACTTTTCCAAAAGAAATTGGAGAAAAGAAATGCAATATATCCAAAGGAAAGCTCCTCTGCTGTAAGCAGAACACTTTCTTGTCCCAAACATTTTGTGGGCTCCCTCACTGCAGTCCCATCCCTTAAATAGATAGTGGCTGATGTAAACTGAACTTGCACTAATGAGCTGCCTTAACTTTGCATTCAGCAGAGTGTACTGGCACAGAGAATAACCAGCCTGTGCAATTTGATGCCCTCAGAGGTGCTCCCAGCAGCCTCCAGGTAACCTGAGAGCTGCTTTTCCTTTCCCCCCACAAGACTTGGTGCAATTAACTCTGTGGGCTGCAATCTCTCATCCCCAAGGCTCCCTCTGGCACATGGGGCAGATCTGTTCTGCACCTCTGCTGGGAGCCAGGGTGGTTTGGAGGTGCCATGGGAGGCACCTGAGTCTCCCAGCCCATCAGCCCTGTGAATATTGTCTGTTTTCTGGCAGCCTTGCAGGTGTTTTCTCTTTGCTGGTTTAGTGAAGGGCCAGTTCCTTTGGTGAGGAGGGTCCAGAGGCACAGAGAAAGGGTCCAGAGCACACAGAAAGGATCCAGAGCACACAGAAAGGGTCCAGAGGCACACAGAAAGGATCCAGAGCACACAGAAAGGGTCCAGAGCACACAGAGAGGGTCCAGAGCACACAGAAAGGGTCCAGAGCACACAGAAAGGATTCAGAGCACACAGAAAGGGTCCAGAGCACACAGAAAGGATCCAGAGCACACAGAGAGGGTCCAGAGCACACAGAAAGGATCCAGAGCACACAGAAAGGGTCCAGAGCACACAGAAAGGGTCCAGAGCACACAGAAAGGGTCCAGAGCACACAGAAAGGGTCCAGAGCACACAGAAAGGATCCAGAGCACACAGAAAGGATCCAGAGCACACAGAAAGGGTCCAGAGCACACAGAAAGGATCCAGAGGCACAGAGAAAGGGTCCAGAGCACACAGAAAGGGTCCAGAGGCACACAGAAAGGATCCAGAGGCACAGAGAAAGGGTCCAGAGCACACAGAAAGGGTCCAGAGCACACAGAAAGGGTCCAGAGGCTGCAGAATAGGAGTGTGGAGTGTGTCAGGGCACCTGGAGCTGGGGAAAGAGCCCACCCATCCCAGCCCTGCCTGTGCACAGCCCTTGGGAGGAGCTCTCAGGTGAGGGGTGTGTGTAAAACCACACCTCAGGGCGTGTGAGTGGGAGAGCAGCAGCAGTCCCAGCTTTGAAGTCTCATCCAGCAAGCAGGTTACCCAGGTTTAGGGCCCTCCTCTGCCCCAGGGGATCCAAACCCACTGCTCCCACCTCCTCCTGGAGTCCCTCACCCAGCTGCTCTGGGCTCTCCTGGGTGGCAGTCACCTCCCTGTGCCCACACCAGCTCCTCCAGGGAGCATCCTGAACCTTCCCCTTCTCCCTTTCTGGCCCAGCAGCTGCCCTGAGCTGCTCCTTGTGGCAAGAACAGAAAATATCCCAGTGTCCTGGAGGAGGTGCCTGGAACTGGCCAAGCAGCATGGGAGAGAAATTGAGAAAAAAACTCGTTTACTGGCAGCACAGTATTGGAAGGGTCCTTCAAGCATCTTTTTTTGCAGTGAAAAAGATGTGGAACAAACAGAACTTTTTCCCCTTCCCAAGGTCTCAGAAGAATGAGCATTTCTTGTGAAGCACCTATGCAAACAAAGCCTTTTTGGCATATTTTAGCCACACAGAGATGTGGCTTTGGGTACCTTGTTGTTCAAGTGGAACCCTACAATCCCAGGCTGCTAATGGAAAGGAAATGCATCCAGCACTTTGTTCTGAGCACAGAGCTAATGGAGGTCTGAATCCTGAATGCTTTGGATGGGGAACTGGGTGAAAAATTATGCTGGTAAAATTGGGGAAACCATGACATTTAACTCATGGTACAGCTGTTCTAGCACAGGTGTCACACACCTATTAGGCTTCTCATGTGGACACCTGAGATTGCTATATAAGCAGTAATTGATTTGAGCTTTCCTTTGGCCTGAGAAATTTCAGATTGCAGCTTTTTAAGAAATAAAAGCAATAAGTTATGTATTTCTCTAGCAAGTAGCTCAAACATATAACCTTAATGACACCATAGCAAAGTTCTATTTTTGTTCATATTGAAAAGAAGTACATAGGGAAAGGGATTTTTTTTTCCCTTCACAACCATCCTCTTAAAATCAGAAGTTAGCAGTTAATTGTGGAACATTCTCTGTGATTTCTATTGGCAAGAGCCACATATTTTTTACAAGTTGCACCCAATTCACTACTGGGCTATGAATGGGTATCCAGCCTTTTCCCCAGGTGGGAGCACAATAAATTGTTTAATAAAAGGAATTGCTGCTCCTTATTGAGCTTTCCTTGCTGTCACTTCTCTCAGGTCCCAGGAACTCCTGTACAATCCCCAGGGATGTTTTGCATAGTCCTGTAAGCACAGCCCATTTCGTGGCTAGAGCTCATCTGTGCATGGCAGGGATGCAAATGTTCAGAATGAGAACATGTTTTGATGCTAAGATCAAAGTGTGTCTGGTGTAGAGCAGCTCAAGCAGCTGCTATGCAAACTCTCTGTCCCAAAAATCCCACCCAATGGCCAAGGACTGATGGATTCCCTGCCTGTGCTCAGAGGGGAAAGGCAGGGCTGGTTTTTATAGCAAGCTGCAGGGAGGGGCTGCTGCTTCCTCTTTTTCCTTCAGTTTATTGATGGTCTCTAGTGTGGAAAATAAATATAAATATTTCTTGGCATTAATTGATAAAAATGCCTTAGCCTAGACTACTGTGAAAAGCCAACATAACTGGCTTTCATGGCCACCTCTTTTCTTTTGTCACCTCTCTGCCTTTTATGGCTTGCATAAAAATCCAAGCTGTGTCAGGGGAAGGAAGGAAGGAAGGAAGGAAGGAAGGAAGGAAGGAAGGAAGGAAGGAAGGAAGGAAGGAAGGAAGGAAGGAAGGAAGGAAGGAAGGAAGGAAGGAAGGAAGGAAGGAAGGAAGGAAGGAAGGAAGGAAGGAAGGAAGGAAGGAAGGAAGGAAGGAAAGGAAGGAAGGAAGGAAGGAAGGAAGGAAGGAAGGAAGGAAGGAAGGAAGGAAGGAAGGAAGGAAGGAAGGAAGGAAGGAAGGAAGGAAGGAAGGAAGGAAGGAAGGAAGGAAGGAAGGAAGGAAGGAAGGAAGGAAGAAAGAAAGAAAGAAAGAAAGAAAGAAAGAAAGAAAGAAAGAAAGAAAGAAAGAAAGGAAATTCCCAAATGCAGGACATATCCAGCCACTTCCATTTAAGCTACATAAATATTTAAGCTACTGTGCTGAAATCAAACCAAGTTACAATTATGGATTGGTTTTATGGACCATAAATTCCACCTTGGATACATCCTCAAGATTGACTGGGAGTAGTGCCAGTGACAGCACTTTGCTATTGAGTTCCTTTTTTTTAGGTGAATCTTTGTGATTGCTTTAAGAGCTGCCACCTTTGTATCATGTTACATTTAGCAACCATTTCATCCTGTGAAAGTAAGGATCATAACTTTTCTCTGCAGGAGGGGGAAAAAAGGAATTTTGGCTAAAACCATAAGCTGAATCATTAGAAGATCCAATAATACTCCTAAGGCTTGCTTTTCTTAAGGTGGTGTGCTTGAAAAATGCTCCCCAAGACATGGTGGATCATCTTTGTAGTTTCCTGTGGTTTCTCTCTCAAGCCTTGCAGGAATGAAGTCGTGAGACTGGGCTGCAGACAGCACTGCTCCAGGTCTGGAGCTCAATTAAGTGCCTGGTAAATTGCTCAGTTATGTGGCTCTGTTCCTGGTTTAAGTAGAGCTAAAAAGCATCCTAATGAATAATTAACGTGCTCCCATAACGTGGAATCTCCTAGGGGGAGAGTCTCTACTCAGAAGAAGAAATATTGCCATGGCACTTGCACTGTGCTGTTCCAAGTCCTCCAGTTCCTGAAGAATCCCAGTGTGGTGGCCAAAGGAGCTCCCCATCCTACCCCTCCCCTTCCCACAGGTTTCCTGCCTCCTTCTCCCTGCTCCAGCCCCCCGAGGTGTCTGGAGCCAGGGGTGTGCTGGGGGAGCTGGAGACCTGGAAAGGCAGGGAAAGGGATGGGGAGTGGGAGGGAATGCACGGAGGAGGGAGGGAGCACGAAGGGAAGGCAGCTGCAGGGGGAAGATGCAGCCACAGCAGATGTTATCCCTGCTGGCAGGCACAGCTGACTCCAGGATGAGCAGATTCCATTGCCCAGTGCAGATTGTATCTCTAGGAAATCAGCACAGCTCCCAAAACCCTCGTCAGAGTTTCATAGGAAAGGTTAACACGAGTTTGTTTGCCTAATAAGGGCCCTTGCCAAGATGCTGCAGCTCCTTTAGGTCCTGGAAGGGGACGAGGAGGAGGAGGGCAGCTGTCACTGGAACACTCATGATGGAGCAGGAAGGAGGAGGAGAAGTCCTTGGGCATGCTGTGCTGGATGCTGCTCAGCAGCAGCTCTCTCTTGTCAGAGAAGCCAGTTCTTTTTCCAGGCACTGGAACAATTAGCTGATGAGATTCCTAATAAGGAAGGAACAGCTTGAAACATATTAAGGCTGCTCCAGCAGATCCTACTCTGCAATGCCTCTTTCTCCACATTTCTTTCCTTGGATGTTGTTGTGCAGCTGCACAGGAGAGCAGCAGATGCCACAGGACCTGTTGGGTGCTTTTTGAAGACCCATTTCTTCCCTTGTGGCTTTTCTTAGGGCAATATATCCTCTGCAGGCTTCCCAGACGTTCTGCACTCAGCCCCAGTTCTCCTCTCAGCCCAAGGGAATGAAGCACAGGCTGGATTTGGGAGTTGGATTTTGGGCTTTGGATTTTTGATTTTTGGATTTTGGATTTTTGGATTTTTGGACTTTTGGATTTTTGGATTTTTGGATTTTGGATTTTTGATTTTGATTTTTGGGTTTTGGATTTTTGGATTTTTTGACTTTTGGATTTTGGATTTTGGGTTTTGGATTTTTGGATTTTTGGATTTTTGATTTTTGATTTTTGGGTTTTGGATTTTTTGATTTTTTGACTTTTGGATTTTGGATTTTGGATTTTGGGTTTTGGATTTTTGCATTTTTGGATTTTTAGGTTTCTGGTTTTTTGGATTTTGGGTATGTCTGCAGCAGAGTTCCACCTTGAGTTAAGTGTTTGCTGTATAGAAAGGCCAGGCTGGATGCTCCCTGAATGTTTGTTTTCAGGCTATAAATGTTTGCTGCTTGTGCTGAAGATAAGGATGTACAAATTGTCAGTACACATAAAACTGACTAGATTTTTAATGTATTAATTAGTGGTGATACGGTCTTTCCTCTTTTAACTCAATGACATAAAGTTTTGGCAGTGTTTTTTTTCTTCTGTGCCATTTTTTTTTTTTCCTGAGCTAAGAGGGATTTTTTTAATGTTTCTAGCAATCAGTTTTGGCTAGAAGTACACTCAGCAGTAATGACTAAGATTCTCCTCTTCCTTTTGCCAAATGATAGAGGAAAAAGAAAAAAAAAAAAAAAAAAGAAAAAAAAAAAAAGAGATTGATAGATTGATATCAATGAGTGTAAGTTGAATTTCTTCCCTCTAGCACAACTTACCAGCATAAGATTAATGTCAAGGCTTACTATAAACATCTGTTTTCATGCAGTTTAACACCTCAAAACTATCAATGTAGCCCATCTTAGAGACCTCTGTGTGCATTCCAACCTCCATGCAGCCTGCTGTGGCAAAGTGTGGCTGCTGGATGTGCACACAGCAGCAATCCTGCCATCAGCAGCAATCCTGCCATCAGCAGCAGCCCTGGGTGATGCTAACTGCAGCAGGGTAAAGCCTGGATGCAGGATTGCAGGGCTGAGGTTTCTGCCTTGATCCAGGGCAGAGATAGGGTCCCAAAGCTGGGAACAGCAGCTGAGGGTTCATGTGCAGTGCTGCTGCCTCCAGCCACCTCTGCCTGTGCCTCCTGCTCATCCTGGTGGAGTGTTAGAGATAAACTGATGGCCTTAGCCAGTCGTGGCAGCTCTTGACTTGGGTTTCATCCTGTGCAAGTAGATGGGATGCAGGGCCACTGCCTAGAAAGAGGTCAGGAGCTGTGACACTTGCTGGGCATTTGTTTCCTTTCTGCCAATTTCCCATCAGCTGAGCATCAGCTAGGCCAGGTAGCTGGGTTTGTGGAGATTTAGGCTTTCACAATTAAGATTGTCTTGCTCAGTTACTCAGTAGAGCAGCTCAGATCTGGCATGAGGTGAGGATGCTCAGCCAGGAGAATGCTACAGTGTTATGGATGTGAGCCTCAGAGGAACAGTTCAGTGG
Source organism: Muscicapa striata striata (assembly GCA_030060385.1). NCBI lineage: Eukaryota > Metazoa > Chordata > Aves > Passeriformes > Muscicapidae > Muscicapa > Muscicapa striata. The sequence continues at coordinate 2,390,567 of JAREIS010000085.1, forward strand.
GAAAAACTGCTGGGTTAATTCACTTTCAACCCATGTATTGCTATGACTTAGAATGGTTGGGAAGAGCTTAAATATTGGGAAGGAAAGAGCCTAAATATTTCTGTGTTTAACCTCAGTCTCTATTTTAATCAGAACTGGATGCAATTCTTCAGAAGAGCAAGAAAGTCACCAGGGGTAACTCTGGGCAAGTCTCAGTGCATGAAATTACAAAAATTTTGTCCTGGTCTAAACCCATATGCTTCCCCTCTTATTAGTTTACAGCTTTAAGTATCAAAGCCATAGCATTTGAATTCTGTAGCAGAGCTGCTATTTCCAAGAAGAGTCCCAGTGATGTTTTTCCAGACTGTGTCCATGTGTGATTTTCCAAAAGCAGCAGCCTTTTGGGGGACAGTTCTGCTGGAAGCCAGAGGCACTTAGAGCTGTGCCTGTCCTGCAAGAGGGACTCAGTTCCCAAGGAAGGGAGATCCACACCCTCCCTTCCTCCCTCCCTTCAGCAAATCCTGCAAAGGGAGCCCCTGCAGGCACATTGTGGGGTGGAGGTGATGTTTGATTTGAAGGCAATGTCTGTCAGTCCTGCCAGACTGGTTGGCTTGTGCTGATCCTGTTTCAGGAGCAGGGCCAGGCTCAGGCATGATACCCCAAATGATGTTTGCTCTCTCCTCTCCTGGAAACTCCTGAGCTATTGTTATTATTATTATTATTATTATTATTATTATTATTATTATTATTATTAAATATTATTCCTTGAAATGTGTATCTGCCCCAGAGTGGGGGGGTACAGAGGACAATGCTGTGTGCTGAAAAGAAAATTGGATGTCACATTTGTCGTGGGTTTAAATCTTCAAAAGAGCTGAGCAGCTATTAGTTAACATAAAGTTGTTTATTGCAAAGGCACAACAGTCCCAAAAGGCAAAGAGTCCCAAGTGCTCAAGTCCATGCTAAAAGCTCTGGGCATAGAGTCCCAAATAGAAGTAAAGGCCCAATTAGAAGTAAAGTCCTGATTAGAAGTAGAAGCAGCTCCTGGTGCAAGACCCCAAGAAGGGCCAAAGTTAGAGCTGCAACTCCTGTCTTCTTCTGGGTGATGATGGTGGTGAGGAGAAAGAAAAGAGTCTATACCCAATGCATGGAGTCTTATTTACAAATTATTTACAATGAGCTAAAAACACAAATCTGAAGCATTTCTGCTAAAGCTATTAGAATTCTGTTTTTTTCAACACAGAAGTTTACTTATAACTTTCACATATGGCCTATCTGTTCTATCTGAAACATGTAAGCAATATTCTTACTTTATTTTTATTATGTCTAAAACCATGTCTTTGAGCTCCCACTGAGACTTCTTTTTGAGACTTGTTTTCTACATTAATGTCTGGAACTATGTTTTTGAGCTCCCACTGAGACTTTTTTCGAAATTTATTTTTGTTTTTGAGCCCTCACTAAAGCTTGTTTTTCACACTAAATCCTAAGGCTTTTATTTCTTAAGGCACTTAAAACATATTCTTACTTACTTGAACTTACTCAAAACTTAAGCTTGCACCTCTATTTCATGTATGAGTGGCTTAATGGACTTTGATCCATCCATTAAAGGTCTTAATTCGATCCCTGCACTCTGATCTCTCTCTGAAGAATCCAGAGAGGCCTCTGGATTTCACACACTCCCACAACTGGGCTGGGGTGTGCCCAGGAGCCAAGGGAGCAGCAGCAATGAGAATGTCTCACGTGGGCTCGTGTTTGCTCACGGATAGACCGTGCCCAAATGTCAACCATGGCACTCAGCAGTGTCATCCCCATTTTAAACTTTGTACCTTGGGCTTGAACCTGACCCTGCTGAAACGTGCAGTGGGTTCTTCAGCTTTCATGTCATTAGGTATCACATTTAACTTCATTTTTTTCTCTGCCACAGTCGGGATTAAAAGCTCAAGAGACAGAATTTCGTGTTGGGACTCAGATGTTTATTAATTCTTATCTATGTTTCAGTGAGTGCTACAGCACTTTTAGCTAACAAGCTAAAAATGGAGACTCTCTCTCTCTCTCCACAAGGCCTTTAAGCCCAAATTATCCAATTAAGAAAAGGCATCTAAATTATTTTTACTTTTAACCCAACAACCAATCACCCGTGACCCAAAATGCAGAATTTTCTATCCAATTACAAAAGTACCACCTAAACCCATGAAGAGCATGGTGAAAAAGAAAGAAACCTCCATCCTAAAACCTTCATCTTGCTCTCTAGACATTAGTATATTCTAAACCCTCAAATTCTAAATCTTTCACCATGTGACACCACACACTTCTATTCAAACTACACACCAGTGATTCCAGTTCTATCATTCAATTCAATCATTCTCCACAGCCCCAGGTCAAAAGCAGAGTTTTCTTGGGGGTCAGTGCCTGTCAGCACAGAAAATCTAAAATTCTCAGTATCCAGGCTTCCACAGTTGGGGATTTTTAAAAATATAAAACAACTCCCCCTCAAAACTCCCCCAGACAAAAATGTCATTTGGCCAGTGTTATTGTACTAACAGTTCTTTGTATTTGAATGCTGACTGGAGCTGGATCTTTTAGCTTTTGCACTTGTACATGTTTAGGCTCGATTTGCCAGTGCACATAATAATGGATTATTTAATTAAGAGTCATTTAAACTGAAGACTGATTACACACTGCTTACAAACATTCCACTCTGAAATTAACTTAATTTTGCTCCTTAGTAATTTGAATTTTTACTTGTCCTTCATTGACATACTTTTTATCTACTGATGTCTAAATGATATTCATACTTTAATTATGACATCGGGAAGAAAAATCAAATTAACCTGAGTCATCTTTTGTTTACCTGAGTAGATTATGAACATGTTCTGATTTTTTTGCAAACATCACACTGTTGAGAGAATTTGTTGAGAGTTGTGAGGTACTTTTGGAGACTCTTTCTGCAATTTGAAGTGCACGTTACCATGCAAAGAAATTCTTTATGTCTAAAGAAGTCTTTGACTACCTGTCAAATTTAAAGCAAAGGATAAAAATAAGATATTTTTTTCATTGATCTCATCTTACAACTGAACATGATTTTAATTATTTTGCTCGATAATTGACTACATCATAATTAATATGAATAGTTATATGAATGATAATGATCAGTTAATCAAGATTCAGGTACATTTCTCATATTGGAGGCTAATTGTTAATAAAGCTTTTGCAAGGCTCTAATCTGTTTGAGGCAGTGTCTCTGGCTGCTGTAAGAGGAGACACAAAGCAGTAGGAAAAGGGCATATGCATGTCATGTGCTGAATATTTATAAAGCCATGTGAAATGTTGAAAGCAAGTTCCAATAGCTCCATTTTCCCATGACTTCCATTATTTGTGCTTTTCCATCCAGCCAGTGACAGTTCAGGTCCTGCTCTTATTAATAATTCAGTATCTAAAATACTTCCAGACTCAGACACCAGGTTTGGCACTTTCCATTCTTGTGTCTGATATTATTTTGCTCGTTAGCAATTTGAATAAAATGTAAATTTCTCAGGTGAATTACATACTTTGTGTCACAGGTACCTTCCCACGTACAGGCTTTTGGTGAGGGACCAAGCTTTGGAACTTGTGGAACACTAATCACAGTGGGATTCCAGACAACAGAAGCTGCCCTAATGTTCACTTGTACTCCATAATAGCCAGGGCTTTCATCTAGGCAGATCAAAAAATACATGATAAAATGTCTTTGGAGCTGCTCCTTTTGAGCCTTAATGAAAGATGCATTCTTTCTCAGCATCCAATATTTGTGTAATAAAGCCTTTTGTAGCAATGCAGGCCTCCATAGCACTTCAGTAATCTAAAATATTGTTTATATGGGGTGTTTTTGAAGTAAAGATGAAAATCTGAGGGCTGAGCTCAGTCCCAAATGCTGTACTGGCCATAGAATGGCAGAAGGAAATAATTTAGAGTGCCAAAATCCTCCTCACCTGAAATTGCCAGGTATGGCATATGGAGAAAGAGAATCTTTTCATGTTGGCAGCAGTGCCCCAGGCAGGCAGCAGTGGCTGCAGGGCTCACCTGAGAGGAAGCCAGGCAGGTTTGGGAGCAGCACCTGCCCACCAGGTGAGGCACCTTTGTCAGAGCCACCCTTCACAAAGTCTCTTACTCCTTGTTAAATTGGAAAATTAAAGCACACCTAACAATATTAGGGAAAAAAAATTGTTGGGAAATTTAGTTCATGACAGATCTTTATAGTATGTGTGGCTTTCTTCATTGCAGAAAGAAATGCAGATACCCAGGAAATGGAGAATGAAACCTGTTTATAAATACAGCAGCAATCCATGCCACTAACATGTAAATAAATCAAAAATCTTCCTGAAATCATAAATTCTCAGGCTATAAAATCATGGACTTGAGACTATCAAGAAGTGTGGATATGAAGTGCAGCAGTCCAGAGTACCAGAAGACGACCAGAGTCTTCTGAAAATACACAGTAAAGCAGGTTTCTACCTTATGTGGTCCTGTTGCAATACCAATGCTAATTAAAATCCGACCTAGGTCTAGCTGAAGATGTGCAAATCACTGGGTTAACTGGACACATTCTAATTTGTCTCCTTTTACAAGCAGGCTCTGATTGCAGCTTGTGCCCTTTTGTTGGTTGTCTCACCCATCTTTGAGCCAGGAAAACACCCATCCTTTCCATTCTTTAGTTTTATAAGTGAAAGAAATACCAGAATTCTGGTGTGGCATCTTAGATTGAACTTTGCAGTTATAAGATTTGGGTTGAAAGTGTGTGGCAGATCATTTCTGAACAGGCAGTGACTCACCCTTGTTAAATCCAGAGATGAAGCCCAATGGCTGATGACTGGTGGACAAGAAAAAGGCTTGGAAGTTCTGTGGGGAAAAGTATTGGAGGGAGGGGAAATGGAAGAGAAGTTAATAATGAAATATACATTCTATAAAATAAACTGTTCCTGTAGGCATACTAAAGCCATAGGAGCTGCTAATTATGGAGGTGGTTATGAAGGTAAAATACAGAAAGGAGGGTAAATAGAGGCCCAATTAATATTGTAAAAAATGGCAATTGTGTTCATTAACAAGACTGAGTGATCTACATGTGAATCACCCTGGTGACACATGGTGAGAGACTTTAAACAATTGAAATTTCAGGGTCAGCTGGATTGTTTTACACAAGCTAGTTTACAAACCATGCTTGCAAACCATGTGCAATGGCCTTTCTAATCTGGCTTGTGTAAACTGGAGTAATAGGTCTGGATTTGCTTTTTCCTTAAGCTTGTCTATTAAACTAGGCTGAAATAGCCCATTTTCTTTGTGCCACAGTTTTTTGGCAAATCGTGTAGGTGAGCAGAGCAACATGGCAACATCCCAGGCTCTAAAAGCAGCAGCTCTAGGAAAGGAGTGCATTGCAGAGAAATTGATGATATAAACTATGCATCATCTGGGGAAACACTCATTCCTCCATATTTACTAAGTATAACTTGAAAGAAAAAAGAAAAAAAAATTGAGAATGGCACATCTCATCCTCAAATTCTCAGCACACTTGTGTGTTGCAAATTCTGCAGCCACTGGCCTTTGCAATTGGGTGACCAGGACCTCAGGAAAACCAGGAGTTTCACTGATATCTCCTTCCCCCTGTTCTCTCTTTCTCTGTATTACAGGACACCTGAAGCTCTCTGTGCTCCATCTTCCACTGAAGGATGCCAAAATTTGAGTGCCTGGCTCTGTTTCCTGGCTCTATTTTCTATTTTCTTTTTGCAGTGAAGGATGGAAAGTAGGGGATGCAGAAAATGTGCAGGAGCAGAATTATAGGAGAAGATGACAACTTGGCTTTGAACTTTTAACCTGCTTAAAAGGTGGTTCAGGATTCCTGTCATTGGCCACTCCAAAAAGGAAACCAGTAATAGAATTATGGAGAAACCCTTCAGTGAGAAAGGGAAGAGCAACTGAAAGAAAGGGAAACAAAATTGCCAGATATCTGCAGTTAAAAGCAAATCATTTTTTTTCTATGCTTGTGGTAGGAAGAACAAGCACCAATATTTTCAGAAGGTGATCCATGTCTCTCTGAATTTCCAAAGTTACTTTTCATCTGTTCTTAGGATATGTCTGTCAAGGGGAGATTCAGTGGAAGGCAGAAAATAACCATATAAGGCTACACTGATAATTAAATGCATAAACTAATAGCCTGATTACATGTAAAAACCTCCACTGTAAGAGATTAAAACAAGGGGATTACATGAAACTGAAACAAGGATTAAATATTTTTCCTAGAGGCTTTTAACACATTTTCCAAAGACCTGCTCATGAGCACAATTTGACTGATGAAAAGAGTTTCTTTTGGAGATAATAGACTAAATAATCACATAATTAAGCCATGTGAAGTGCAGTGCTAGTAAGCTGATGATAGTATGTTTCAGACATGCAAGAGCTCTTTCCATGAGTCACAGGTACTCCTTCTTTGGGTGTTTTTTTTTGTTGTTTTCTTTCTTTTTCCCCAGTAACCTCTATAAAATCCCAAGACTGACTTAGCAGGATGGTGTTCTGTGATCACTCTGCAGTGGTTCCATGAGCTGGGAAATGGGAAAGGCTGTTTGTAACCATCCACAAAAGGAGGTGAGGCACAGAAAACTGACATTTTTTAGTGTTTTCATTACAGCAGCACCCAGGAGGGCTTGAGCAGGTCAGGCCTCCTCCTGCCAGGTGGTGCACAAATAAATACCTGCATCAAAAGCTTGCTCTGCCAGGGAAATAAGACACCACTCCCCACTCAGGTTATTCTTCAATAACCTGAAGAATTGAAGAATTCTTCAATTGTAACCTCTGTAACTGTATCTCCCCACCCCAATGCTCCACAGCAGTGTCACCTCAGGATGTCACCTGAGGGGATGTGCTCCCTCCCCGTGTGAGGAGGGAAAATTCCAAAGGTGGCTTGGAAACATGTAAAAAAAAAAAAAAAAAAAAAAAAAAAAAGCAGGGGGAGAGGGGACAAGGAAGTTGAGCAAGACCAGCACCAAACAGCTGGTGGGAGTGTCCTTAATCCATATGGCAGCTACAAAAATACTGCTGAGCTTGCCAGGTACCACACAAATATGGAGCTTTTGCCAAGACACAGAAAGAGTCTTTCATTCCTTCTTCAGGTTTCTCACCGAGCAGGATTCCAATTCTGAGCCCATGGAGTCCCAGCAATTTGAACAAAGCTACTCAGAGAAATTCAGAGCAGGTGCTGATGAACAGGGGGGCAGCAGGTTGGCAGGAAGGAGAAAAGGAGTTATTGGGAGTGGAAACTGTTTTTTAATGGAACATCAACGACTTTCTGGAACATTTTTGAAACTGAGATAAAAGGATTGTAATCAAACTTTCCAAACAAAGCATGAAGTGCAAACAAGCTGATCTGTAGGGAATGAGTAAAGCCTGCAGAAGGTGTATTTTGAGGGCAGGCTGTAATGCCCCAGCAGAGTCAGTGCTGGAACATCTAAGAAACCATTGGCCAGCTCTGTGTGTCATTCAGCATGTGACAGCATGTGACAATCCAGCCTGCATGGAAGGCTCTGCTCTGATGCATTCACACAAGTGATGTAGCAAATTAAGCCAGCAATGTTTCTCAAAATACTACTTGACAACTCCACTTGAAGATAGTTGGTTAATTTGCATACAGAGCCAAGATTTGCTTTGAGTTTATTAATTTTCCCCTTTCTGTTAAGCTTCCAAGTTCATTTAGCAATGAAAAGGAGTGACATCTATGCAGGCTCCCTGCACTTTGCCATGCTCATTTCTCTATACTTTGTGTGCCAGCTCAGGAGTAATAATATCAAATGACTTCAAAGGACAACTGCTCCCAACAATCCACAATGGCTTGTATTTCAACTCTGTAACCAGCACAGCTCACCAGACCTGTTATTTCAAGGCCTCTGCTGCTCTTTTCATGTATTGAGCTACATTCCCAGCTCAGTGCAAATGAAAGAAGGGGGAAAAAATCCCAAAGTTGTGTAGAACTTGGGAGGGAGGTCAATTATTGCACGTGTTTCTCCAGACCATTTTTAAAGCCTGGAATATGTACTTCATGCAAGGAATCAATAACAAAGCTTAAAGACATGTTTTCCTTTTCTCACACCCTGCTTCCCTCCTTTGGCTGCATCTTGTCTGGAACCTGGACCGTAGGCTCTTTGGAAAAGGATCTGCCACCATAAAACAGCCAGGCTGTGATTTGGCTGCCTGAATGCTGCTTTGGAATTTATGGCAATAATTAATAGGTCATTCATTTTGCATGTCAGTGGTGTTCATTACAGTAAATGTATTTTCCTCCCCTCTTGAAGGCATCAAATGATATCCCCACAAAGTGCTTATTCAGACTGGCAGATCACTTACACAGGCTAAGAACTAGAAAAGTATCAAACTCCATACAGAGTTTTCACTCTGATAATATTGTGGGCTTTTGAAACAAGGTCAAGGCTAAGAGCTGCACTATTTGGATTATTTTGGGTTTAATACAGGTGAGTGTAACTGATGTCAAAGAAGCTTCAGCTCCAGCCTTGTTTTTGCACTCTCCAAACCTTCACTTAGACTGTGAGTAGGGGATATTTACAGCCTGAAGGAAGTTTTGCCAGCATGAGAGTCAGCATGAAACAGTGCCCATTGCTGAAAGGATCAGTTCCACCTTTCCAAGGGCCTTCCATTTCTCATTTTTACCACTGTACCTTGTTGCCAAAAACATTTGTGTGGCTGTGCACTGAGCCCCATCAGGGCCTCACCTAATTAAAGTTCTTTTACTTTTTTCACTACCTGGTCCCACAAAGTCCTGTACAGGCACAACAGAAAGTGCCATGTGGGGTCAGAAAAAACGTGGCCAAGGGCAGTGAACACACAGGACTTGTGTAGGAGTGCTTTGTAATGCTTGTTTAAAGGCTGCCTGAAAATAAGGCCTGCTGCTACTCTGATTTATATCTCCTGAACAAAACTGCTGATTTCTGTAGGTATTGTCTGAGAAAAGCCTGGTGGCCTCAGTCCATGATGATTCCTTTGAGAAGCAGGCTGTTGAATAGATAGGGCAACCTGATACTAGACACGGTTTACATAAGTCCTAGTGCTGTTAGGTTTTTATTTAATTCAGGCTATCTGCATCTGTCCTAGGAGGAGAGGAAGATTAAGTTGGAATTGACTCTGAGAGATAGAAGAGAATGCTAATAAAGCATCCCCAAACCTGTGTTTGGTGGATCTTTCACCTCTCTCCTGGTGGTGCTGGAAGGTGGATTTCCATGTGTTGGCCATGGGTTTTTTTCTGCTGCTATCTCCCTCTCCCATTCTGTCCGAGCTGCAAAGGAGATAAAAAAATCCTGCCCTTCTACCTGTGATTCTGAATCAGCTCTCCTAACCCTTGGCTATGTGCCCAGCAAAAGCCCAGAGCCAAATTCCCTGACAAGCATCCTGTGGCTTGTCTCTATTATCTCAGTGAGGATACACAAGCCCAGAAGAAGGGAAGGGAGAAGTGCCTGCTCCAATGCAAACAGTGATTTACTCCTCTATACTAATGTTTTAATAATGGTTTGAGAGCAGCAGGGATTTGTGAAATGTTGGAGTTCACTCTGTGAGCCTCTTGCACTTGTAACTGTTTAAACACCAAATAAATTTTCCGAATTTCAAGCGTACAACATAAGAACATGCTCCAATAGGTGCTCCTGAGAGTTCACTCTGGCTCCCACCAACCCCTGAGACTGCAGAGCCACCTGCAGCATTCTCAGCCCTGTCCTCAGGGACCAGCAGCTCTGCAGGGCCATGATCTTATCTGGGCTGTGGGGAAGGCAAGAGCAAGCACCACACAGTGCCCACAGCAGCCAAAGGCAAAAGTGGGCTTGTCCTGGTTTTATGGATTCTCCTAGCTGGGGATGAGCAGGCAGGCTCTGCTTTGCAACTCTGAATTCCTGCCTGCCCTCACCTCATGCTCCACAGGCTGCCTGGAGCCTCTGTCAGCAGCACAGTGATGTGCAGCCTGCTGCAGCTCATTTCTGCAACACACTTACTTTTTATTTGCCCAGTGTGCTGATGGCAGGACTCACACCCAGCCAGCTCAGGTTTATTGCTCACATCAGTCCCTGGGGAAGCAGGTCCTTGCAGCACCCACCAGTTACAGCCACACTGCTGAGGGCAGGGCAGCAGTGGGACTCCCCCATCCCCAGCTTCCCATGAAAACCCAAATTCCTCACTCTGGACGTGTGCTGGTGCTTCTCAGTGCCACTGCACTGCCCTGCAGTGGCCAGGGCTGAGGACAGGGCACTGCTGCTGGCACCTGAGGGAGCCCCTTGTCCCACCAGAAAGCAAAGGGACAATGCCATCATCCCTTGGTGTATCCTTCTGCTTGCTTTGCACACAAGGCAACACCACAGAATCCCAGTCCTGGCACGATTTTTAAATCACACTCAATTGGGAACACTTGCTTAGCCTTATTAAGAGTTTTATTAGCTCTAAAAATAGGTTCTTAAATATTTTCCAAGGTTGACTAAAATAAGAAAAACAATTATATAATCAGTGTTTAAAATAAACCGCAGTTTGTTACAGCTGAGACCCATTCAGTGGAATAGCATTTATCAAGAGTCATAGCATATAGAAAATTGTACAGCTACAGCCTCTGCAAATCCACAGACAGCATTTCTCTGCTTGCTTTCAAACTGAGCAGCTCCTGAACCTAATTTTCTGATGTCCATCAGAATTCTTACCCACAAGAACACTGCAAGAGTGGAACGTGGTCTTTGGGTAGAAGGCTGCAAGGTTTTTAATGAAAATAAAGAACTATTGGTCTATTGGTGTATATCCTTTTTTATATATAATTTCTTACTGTTAAATGAAAGCTTTTATAAATAATCTTACATAAATAATAATCTCAGAAGTTTTAAAAAGTTCACACCATCAGTTGGACCTGACCCAACATTCTCTGGTCTCTCACTGCTTAAACTATTTCTGCAATTATTCTGGAATACAAGAATCCCTAATGTCTCTTATTGCAAGAGCAGATCATATATTTTGGGCAAGAGTCAAGCTGCAGAGTTAGATCTGGCAGTGAAGTGAAATGCATGTTACAGCTGATGGCTGCTTTTTTTTTATTATTTATTTTATTGGAATAACAGAAAAGATTAAGCTGTAGTGCAGGTAGGGCTTGAGTCATGCTTTTATCGTTGCATCTCTTGGCCTGATATGAACTATGTCATTAAAAACGGTAGCTCAAGCTGATTCTGTACTCAGTTTATCTACAACCAAGCTCAGCCAAAGACCAGCCAGCCCAGTGAAAAATGTAGTTGAAGGCTGTGTGCATACAGGCACCACTAATTGCCTTCCCACTGTCAAACGACTACAGACACTAAGAGAATTCTCAGTATTGCCTTTCAACAAAGCACTCTTATCTATGCATAAGGAAGGGCACTACGCAGAGCAGAGTTAATACATATTAACCTATATCTTGATTTAGTTGGTTCTTTAGAAAAAGAGAGAAAGGAAGTGATTTATCACCCCTTTTCGTTGCCAAAAGGAACTGCAGTCCCGTCCAAAGGCTGGCGGCGCCCTGGGAGATCCCAGCGTCAGTAGGACTGACTCTCCTTTCCCTCCGTGGTGCTTGAGTGACCATCAGCAGCTTTGGTGTCGCGACTTTTTGCCTGTAAAGGAGCCAGGTGACGGCCAGTAAAGCCCAGTCTAACCCAGCACCAGGCACCATCTGACCCTGCAATGCCGAGAAGCTGCTCGGGAGATGCTGGTCCCGCCCGGGAGGTGCTGATCCCGCCCGGGAGGTGCTGATCCCACTCGGGAGGTGCTGATTCCCCTCGGGAGATGCTGGTCCCACCCGGGAGGTGCTGATCCCACTCGGGAGGTGCTGATCCCACTCGGGAGGTGCTGATTCCACTCGGGAGATGCTGATCCCACCCGGGAGATGCTGATCCCACTCGGGAGGTGCTGATTCCACTCGGGAGATGCTGATCCCCAATGGGAGATGCTGGTCCCACCCGGGAGGTGCTGATCCCCCTCGGGAGATGCTGGTCCCACTCGAGAGGTGCTGATCCCGGCTCAGGAGCGCGTCCTGGCACTTTGCTCGTGAAGAGCTTACCGGAGCAGCCTTGGACTACAGCGTGGGCAGCCGGAGCGTTAAAAGGCCCGGCTAGAGAAGCTTGGGAGGGACGGGGACGCACGCGGCACGATTTTAAGAGGCGAGCAATCCCAGACGCGAACGAAACGCAAACACGCCGTGGGTTTTCTCTTCCTTAGATAAAAGCACCGGCGAGGCAGCCCGAGCGCTGCCCGCGGACGACTAGTCCGAACAAGTTGCAACTGCAGAGCTGAAATTAAAACGTTTCCTCCGCGCAGACCGGCAGTTCCCTGGGCTGCGGGGCCGGCAGCGGCGCGACGGGACGGGGCGGGCGCTACACCAGGGACTCGCAGACGGGCAGCGAGTCCGAGTCCTGGCTGTGCATGGAGCTCAGCCCCGTGTCCGAGTCCTCGTCGTTGTCGGCGCGCTCCTTGCGCAGCCAGCCGCCCTCCGGCCGCGCCCCGCACGGCCCCGCCGCCCCGCACGGCTCCGCCACGTCCAGCGTGCCCAGCGTCTCCAGCAGCCGCTGCAGCTCCCGCTCCTTGTCCTCCCACGCCCGCTGCGTGCAGTCCAGGTCGCTCTTGACGGCCTCCAGGTCGGTGCTGAGCTTGAGCCCGATGTACAGGCTGGTGCTCAGCTGCGTGCGGACCCGCTCGTGCTCCAGGTGCAGCTCGCCCTGGCCGCCGCCGCCGCTCAGCTCCGTGGTGTCGCAGTCCGTGTCGGCCTGCCCGGGCCCCGCCGCCAGCTCCAGCTCCTCCCGCCGCCGCTTCATCCAGCGCTCGTTGAGCTCCTGCTGGATCTCGGCGGCCAGGTGCTCCAGCAGCTCCTCCTGCTGCGCCCGCTGCTCCTGCAGCTGCAGCACCTCCTCGCACTTCCTGGCGTAGTCCTCCTCGGGCCGGCCCGGCTCCCGGCCCGGCTCCCGGCCCGGCTCCCGGCCCGCCTCGGGCTCGCCCGTGCCCACCAGGTAGGTGTCCTGCACGTAGTTGACGCCGTGCCGCTTCATGCGGTCCAGGTGGATCTTGGCCTCGTACCTGTCGATCTCGCGGTCCAGCTCGCGGAGCCGCTGGATCTGCTGCCGGATGGTGTGGTCCTGCGAGAGCACCAGGTGCACCAGCGTCTCCATCCTCTCGGCCGACGAGGCCTCCCGGGCCAGCGGCTGCTGCTGCCGCCGCTTGTTGATCTTGGCCAGCTTGCGGAAGGCTTTCCGCACCACCCGGCGCTGCCGCTCCTGCGTGAGCGCCAGGCTGGCCCGGGCCGCCCCCAGCCCGCGGCCGGGCCGCTCCCTGCTCAGCACCACCCGCGCCTCGGCGCTGCGCGGCCCCGCGTTGGGCAGCGAGGCCTCGCTGCGCACCAGCACGAAGCGCACGTTCTCCTGCTCGTCGCCCCACGCCACCCAGAGCCGCAGGATCTTGGTCTTGTTGGGCAGGATCCTCTCGAAGCCGCGCCACTTCTCCACGATGCAGTAGGAGTGCGGCGGCCCCGACAGCATCCCCCGGCGGGCTCGGGCGGCGCCGGGCGCTGCCGCCGGTGGTGGCTGTCCTCCAGCAGCACCCGCACCACGTCCGAGCAGGTGGTCCGCCGGGACAGCCCGGAGATCAGCTTCTCCTCCTGGCAGATCCACACCGAGATCTTCCTCTCCTCGGGCTCCATCGGGGGCGGCTGCGGGCGGGCGGGCGGCCGGGGCGGCGGGCTCAGCGCTGGCCGGGCAGCAGCTCCATGGGGAAGGAGCGCTCGGCGCTGCCCGCCCGGCTCCGGCGCGGCCGGGATGCTCTGCCGTCCCCTCCCCGCCCGCCGCACCCCGCCCGGCCGCTCCACCCCTTCCTGCCCGGTGCGGGGCTGGGAGAGCCGGCCCGGTCCGCCCCGAGCCCGGAGCGGCGCTGGGAGAGCCGGCCCGGTCCGCCCGAGCCCGGAGCGGCGCTGGGAGAGCCGGCCCGGTCCGCCCCGAGCCCCCGCGGCTCACAGAGCCGCCGCCGTGCGCGCTTCGGGCCGCTCCGTGCCTTCCTCCTCCTCCTCCTCCTCCTGCTCGGCGCCGCGATCCAGCGAGCGAGCGGCGTCGGGGATCTTCCCCAAGTGCCGAGGGACGGGAGCGAGCCGTGGAGCTTCAAAGGGAAAGCCAGAAGTAGTGAGGAATTTCCAGTTTTAGTAAATCATCCGCCTGTAATTAGGAAACTCGTGTTTGTGAAGCGCTTCGCAGATGAAATATGCAAAGGACGGGGATGTCTAAGCGTTATTAAAATACTAGCTGAGCCAGATTTTAATGGGAGCTTGCTGCGTGCTTTGATGGCAACGGGATCGGTCTCGGAGTGCGGATTAAAAGGAGAAGATGTGAAAAATAGTAATAAAACACAGGGCTGTGGCACTGATTTTCACTGATTGCATCGCAAGCTTCACGGACCCGGGCTTATCTAAGTGATTTAAAAGTGCTATAATGGGCAAAGAAGGAAGACTCTCTCAAACCTGAAGGCTGACCTGTACCTTCTGAGGGAGTTTTAGAGCCAATAAAATCAGAGGGTTTTGCCTGGCTCCGGTTTGTGTTCCAGCCGGTGGGACAGAAGAGCCGTGGCATTGCAGCCTAACTCCTGCCATCCTGCTGCTGGGAGCAGCGGAGCTGGGGCACACCAAACAGCGAGGGAACTATTACACAGCCTAATGCCCTCTTTTGCCCTGAAGTAACAGGCTCGGTGTGGGCAGTGCCTGTGCCAACTTCTGTATTTCCGTGGAAGGGCCAGTCGCTGCTCTGGCTGCGCAATTCAGCTAATTACGGCGTGGTTTGTGACGTGCAGCCTCCTGTCCCGCCAGGAAGTGGCCTGAGGGAGCAGGACCACCGGCTGCCAGCATTCCTGCAGCCCAACATCACGGGCATCACGCTCCTGCTGCCCTTTCCTGCATTGCTGCAGGTCAAGGGATTCCAAACCCAGCCGTGTTGCAATAAGGGCACGCGAGATAGGGGTGATGGGAGCGGGCTGGGTTTGCTTCCTGACCACAGCCACCTCCGGTTAAAGCTGCATTTTCCTGTCCCACGGCAAAGCCTGGCACTGCCAGCTCCAAGGCGTTCTGCTCCCAGGATGTGTCAGAAGTGCTGGATGGCTGTGCTTCGTGCAGCGTTTGCTGCTGGCAGGTTATTCCCAAGGTGGGCAGGTTTTGTGTTCAGTGGGTTGGTTGTGCCTAAAATCATCACCCACTCCAGGTCAGAGGAGCAGTGGCAGTCCTGGAAGACAGCAACGTGACCTCAACAAAGGTGGTCAGGGCTCTGGGACATCCCTGGCAGCTCACACTGCCCCAGAATAATAGGATGTTGAAAAGGAAGGAGATGTGAAAGAGGACACTAGGATTCAGCTTTGACTCTGAGAGGTTCAGGGTTTTAAAACACCCCTCAGGAGAGTAGGAGAAGAAGCCTTGTTTCTTTCATCAGGCTAGCAGAAAGTTGGAAAAACAGACCATTCCTTATTGTCTTCTGAAGAACCAGGTGCAGCAAAGGGATTAATGAGGCAGTGAGAAACTGCCCAACTCCTTTACTGGTGGTTCCTTGCCTTTCCCATTTAGTTTTGATCTTGTTTTACATGTGTTTCCTATGAGAATGTCTGTACCTATTTTCTTTTGGCAAGGAACAGTACAGGAAGAGCAGGTTGTGATGTGAAGAGGCACTTTATGCTCCCCACAGGTCAAGCTGCTCCAACTTGTCTGACTGCCTGTATCTCTCCAGTATCCAAGGCTGGCTTTGTGCAATGGAATTGGAAGATGATGGTTCCATCTCTCCTTGACCACATCTCTGTGTAGGGAAAGCTGGCTCTGCCTCCCCAGTGAAGCCCCCAAGGCAGCATTGCCAGAGAGAGGATGAAGATGCTGGCAGTTGGGTTGGGAGCAGTAAGAGTAGAATTAAGATTAGGAAGGCAAACACTTCATTTTGGTAGGACATAGCTATCAGATGTGTGTGTATGTGTGTGTGTATTATCCATGGTTAAAAAGATGGCATTCAAAATTCATGTTGCTGCATCTCAAGTTTAACCCTCAGGAATTTGGATTTAGACTGTCTGCAAACCCAGGAAACTGCTGGTAAATCTTCAAAAGTTTGAAGTGCTGTATCTGAAGCAAAGTTTGGGCCCCTGTGTGCTGAATCCCAAAAGGCAACTGGATGCAGGCAACCTTTTGCCTTTTCTCCCAGGATCTTAAAGCATCCTGCAGAGGAAGGTGCTGCTCTTATCTCATTCTAAAGATAAGAATGCTCTGGCCTGAAGGAATCTAGCCTCAGGTTGTACAGCAAGGCAGTGGCAGTGTCACAAAGCAAATCAGGTTCCTTCACTCTGGCACCATCAGTCACTGAACTCCATCCTCTCCTCCTCTCCCTAATTACTCCATGAGGAAGGGAGGTGAGGAGGAGGTGAGTTCAGCAGCTGGAGATGGTGCTAGGAGCAGAGTGCAAGCTCAGCACACAGCTTTTACCCCTGCTGAGGCAGTGCAGGCAGTGGCACACGGGCTCCTTCCAAAACCTTCAGAGCTCCTCCAGCCAACTGTGCCTGCAGCCCACAGCAGCCAGCAGGGTCCCTGGGATGTCAAACAGCACAGAGCAGTGGGGCAGCAGCTCTTCTGCTGCAACAAGCATGTCATATAACTGAAATTTAAAATGTACTAACCGTGGTCTGCTGTAGTGCAGAGGCTGTTTCTGTAATGACTGACCAATGCTCTTTTTCAGAGCACAAACTTCTTGGCAGAATGCTATCCAGAACTTCCTTCATGGCCTGTATTCTTTTGTTTTGTTTTGTTTTGTTTTTTGTTTTTTGTTTTATAAATTGCAAAAATTCCAAATTGATGATACTCTTAAGAGCTGCCTCAGGCCCAAAAGGAGATTTATGAGCTTAATATTTTAGGCTGTATTGAAAAGCTCAAGTCCAGGTATAGAGTGGTTTATTTTTATCCACTACAGGGGAATTACAAGGCCAAATGATGAGAAATCAGATGTATTTTGGCATTTCACATAAAGTTCTTTCTATTATTTCCTTTTCATTGAAGTGTGCAAATAAATTACCTGATCTTTTGTAATAAGAACAGCGTTCCTATTATGGGGTTGGATAGCAAGGTGCCTGTTTTGTTTTTTTTTAAATTTGAGCTGAATTACCAGAATGAAGTTGCAGCCTTGATATTTTTAATAAATAAAATGATGCGAGACCTTATTTTTTATTCTTTGAGACTAAACCAAATAAATACAAGTGTATTTTCTGCTTCCATTATCTGTATAGCAGGAACAAAGAGGAAGTCTTAGAACACTATTTGAGACACATAATAATTTCTTTCAAATTCATTTAAATGGGGAAAGTGTAAGGACTCACATTCAGGATATTTTTCTTTTTTTTTTCCACAGTGAAGTTGCTTTTACTTTTTAGATCACTCTCAGGACAACTTACTTATTTTTCCTGAGGTTACAGTTCAAAAGAATACAGCCTAGGTGGATGAGCAGAGGCAGGCTGGAACTGGTAATCTTTTGAGCCATCACTGTCTGGAGAAGCTGCTCTTTGTTGTGATGCTGAGCACAGGGCTGCTTTCCCAGCTCCTCTCCCTGTCTTCCTCTCAATCTCATTTTGTGGGGTTTAGCTCTCTGTCCCTTTTATTTGTCACTTTCTAACATTTTTGCCCCAACAAGCACAGGTGAAGTCCCAGGACAGTCTGGCTGGGAGTGTCACACACTTGTGCCATGGCTGCTGACCTGGAGGGATTGATGAGCAGGGAAGGGGCTGCTTGAGCTTACAGGTCACTGTCTCACGGGTGCTTTTCTCCTTTGTACCCAGTTTTTCCTGATGGTGTGAAGCTGGATAACCAAATCATGCTGTGAATAACCAAATCATCCCTCGTTAGCATGCACAGGATGAAACTTGAAAAATTACCCCTGTGTTAGCAGCAGTGTACCAGTCAGAGCAGCTTGTAGTCTTGGGCTTAGACCTGGAAGCCAGTTGTTCAGTTTGTATCTGAGCAGCTTTAGACAGGAGAGTGCTTTTTACTTCCAGATGTTCTGCTGAAGACAATGAAGGAGCTGCACTCCTGTGAAAGGTGGTTTGTAAGGAGTGTGATGAGCTGCTGAAGAGCTCCAGCAGTAAGCTCTG
The DNA here is from genome assembly GCA_030060385.1 of Muscicapa striata striata. NCBI lineage: Eukaryota > Metazoa > Chordata > Aves > Passeriformes > Muscicapidae > Muscicapa > Muscicapa striata. The sequence continues at coordinate 2,408,696 of JAREIS010000085.1, forward strand.
TGACCTCTTGACCTGTTTCCTTCAGTTCCTAGCAGCTGATGAGTGCTGCCTGCTTCTGCACACAACCAGTACAGAAAACACATCTGGAAATCTGGAGTCATTCCCTGCCTCCCATGGCTGGTGATCCCTCCATCCTTACAAGATCCCTTTGGGAAGACTGTGGTGTGGCCTGTTTGCATAATGGCACCTGATACTGAGTGATACTGCTTTGGCTCCTTCATCCAACTTCTTTTTCCATGTGCACACACCCAGGGTACAAGCAGGTCTGTCAGAAGGAAACTATCTGCAGTGAAATCAGTGGGGGCTGCGTGGGCAAATCCCTCTGCAGTGCTTTCAGAGGGCAGGGACATCTGCAGGCTGCCATTAGAGAAAATTGTCGAGGTGTATATTTATATTAAAGTGCAGCCTGGCAGTCTTGATGTGCTGGATGTGATGTAAATGCATGGGAGGAGACTGCCCCTGCCTTGAAGGCTCAGGCAATGTCAGGCAGCAGGGTGGGGGCACAGCAGGGATCAGTGCTGAGAATGCAGATTTCCAGCTTCTCATCTTTGAGCAGAATCCTTAGCAATCTGGGCTTGTTGTATATGTTACATTTGTTCTATATATTTCTTTGTTATATGTATTCTTAGGAAAGAATCCTTCTCCCTTCACACCTTCTGTTTCAGATTTTCTATTGATATAAATGAAGAGGACAGAAGGAGAAAAGCTTTTTCCTCATAAGCATAAAAAATACACAAAGCTTTGACCCTAAGTAAGTCAGCAGAGCTGCACCAGTAAGCTTTGGGGGAAAAGAAGAGACAGATCAGTTTCAAATGATAGCTACACCTTCCTTTTACAAAAAGTATCAAGTGTGTTTGAAAATGGTTTACTATTACACCAGTGGATTGGTCTTGGTTTGAACACTGCAGCCTTGGCTGTGGTCATCATGAAATGGTGGAAGGCAGCAAGGAGGGTGTGCAAAGTCCAAAATCCTGGAATTCAGGAGAGCAGAATTGGGCCTCTTTAGGGATCTTCTTGGTAATGTCCCATGGGATAAAGCCCTGAAGGCAAGGTGAGCACAAAAAGGATTGTTAATATTTAAGGATTGCCTCCTCAAAGCTCAGGTGTGGTGAATGCCAACAAATTAAAAGTTAGGCAAAAATACCAGGACACAAACTTAGATGCCAAAAGGAAGCCTGCAGAGGGCAGAAACAAGGACAGATTGTCTGTGAGGAATGCAGAGAGCCTGTCCAAGCATCCAGGGATCAGCTTAGGAAAGCTCTGACAGAATTAAAGATTCTGTGTTTAATATAATAATAATAATAATAATAATAATAATAATAATAATAATAATAATAGTAGGGAAATTGAGGACAAGAGAGCTTCTATAGGTATGTTGGTGGTACAAGGGAGGCTGGGGAAGTGTTTAATTTACATTAAGCAGTTCTTTAATTCTTTGTCCAAGTGTCTCACCTCTTTCTTTAGTTTTGACCATGAAGCTCAAATGAGATGAACTAGGTCATTGAGATTTATCATGAAGGCTTTTAACTACTCCAAATACTCTTGTGGATTCTCCCCACTGCAGCTTGTGAATATCCTTTGGAATACACCTTATTTTCTGAGTAAGGAAGCACTGTGTTCTCAGTAGCACAGAGGATACAGAGTTTCCCACATAAATATTCAGATGAACTCTTTATTACGGTCACTTTTACATTTGTGGAAGGGACTGAAGCTTTCTGGCCTTAAAGGGGGTGATGGTTAGTTATTAGTGACACCACTATCAGTGGCTGGCTTCTTTTTTTTTTCTGCCTTCTCTCACAGTCACAATTGAAGAACAAGAGATGGATTTTCATGTTTGGACTCAGTTGTTTATTAATTCTTGTCTATAGTACAGTGAATTCTGCAGCACTTCTAGCTAACAATCTAAAAGCAACAAAAGGGAGCTGGATCTAGCTAGTTACAAGGTATTTTAAGGCCTAACTACCCAATTAAAAGCTAACTTCTATATTATTTATACTTTTGATCCAATGACCAAACACCTGTGGGATTTTCTATCCAACCAAAAACTCCTACCTAAAATCAAGAAGAAGAAGGAACAAGAAGGAAGAGACAACACCTGAGAACCTCCATCTTGCCCCATACCTATTACTATATTCTAAAACCCCAAATTCCAAATAATTTACCATGTGATATTGCACACTTCTATTCAAACTACACACCAGTGATTCTATCACTCAATTTTGGAAGCCTTCTCCAAGGCCTCAAGTCAAAAGCAGTGTTCTTTTGAGGGTTGTTTCCAGAAGGCACAGAAAGTCCAAAGCAGCCAGGGAAAAGCTCTCCTGTAGTTTTTTCAGTGGAGGCTGGGTAGAGGAGCTGGGATCAATGGCAGAGCTCTTCACTTTGGGCTTTGGGCTTTGCTGGGAGCTGGCCCTGGAGTGCTGAGGGTTGGAACCATTAATTATTGCAGTATGATGTTTTGGCAGATTGGAAAGAGGACAGATGAATTCTCAGGGTTTGAATGAACAGAACTTTCAGTATTGCCAGTATTTCCATGAAATTGTTTGTGAAAAAATTTGTTTTTGAAGTCTGTACTGAGCAGGCAATCTGTTTTACCTGTTCTGGTTTTATGATCAATAGTTGCTTTCAGCTTTTGTATTCAGATAAGGTTTAAATAGGCAGCTATGGATCCCTAGATAAGAGGTGTAATTTACTTTTCAGTTATAATGAAATCCTCACTGAATTAAGGCTGTGTGGTTATCATATTCTCCAGCCTCATTCTCTCCAGTTGTGATCTTCTAACTGAGCAGAAAACATTCCCTAAGTCTTTCTTCTGAACTTTTATATTATTCCTTCAAGTCATTTGTATCTGTAACCCATTTCTAAGCACTTTCTTTTTGCATTCTTGGTAGATCATCATGCTACCCTTAAATCAAGCCTTTATGAGGAGCTCAGATGAGTAAATAAAATTTATAGGTGCATAAATAAGTATGCTTTAAAAATCATTTCAACAAAACATAACTCAAAAGAACTTAAAGAGAGGATGAACTGGATATAGACAGTGTTTATTCACTGACCCCATTCTGACACTGACAGTAGCAACAGGATCAGGTCCAGAGGCCAGAATTCTCTTCAGAAAGCAAGAAGATTTCTGTGATGGCTTTCATTCCCTTGAGCAGATACATCCTGAATGGCAGAAAATAAAATGAGGGGCAGCTCAGGCTGAAAAAAAACGTGAGTGGTAATATGAGATGTGAGAAAGGAGCCTGAGTTAAAGTCATATGGGGAAAGCCCTGGAGTTGGGTGCATGCAGCAGGGAAAAGAAGATGTGTTCCTCTTTGAAGCATGGCTTTCCTGAGAGCCCCAAGAAGATGGTGAGATCTCAGGAAATTCGGGGTTTCCCTCAGCACAGGTCTGAACAAGAACATTGTAGGAGACACCAGAATTGTTTAGACCTTGTTGCACTGCTGTTTGCAATTTAAAAAAATATTTTTCTTTATCTTTTTCCTTCAGCTTAATAAGACAGTGTGAAGGCTAGCTAAGGAGTGAGTATGGAACTGCCATGGAAGTGATGGAGAAATGGCATCACATGCAGTGCAAGGGAAATAAGAAGAGAGAAATTCAGGGGATGTCAAGACAATCAGTCTGCTCTGACACTTTCTAGAGCTTTGTTTGAAGGAAAGTGACAGCAGCATTGAGAGGAACAAGAATTGACACAGCACTGCAGAATGTAGTGAATGATCTTGGCAGAAGTGGAGATCTCAATGGCAAACCCTCCCAAAACCCTGCAGGTATTACATGAGCAGGAGAAGAGGCTGCTGGTGACTGTGCCTGCCCTCCTGTGTCCTGCTGGGCTTTTTGCACAGGAGCCTTTCCAGCTGAGCTGAGAACAGACAGCAGCATCAAAAGTGAGGTTGTGAGCACCTCACCCACTTGTCACTGGGGGAAGAATGATGCTCCAAGCACCACCAGCTCCTGGAGCTGCAGGGCTCCCTGCATTGCAATTCCCTTGTTATTGTCAAGAGCCCCAGCCTTCCCTTCACAAACAACTCCCAGGAACACTTCCCTGGGGTCTCTGGGCTGGCTGTGGGTTCTGCTGGCAGCTGCTGGCTCTGGATGCCTTGCATGCATCTCTCCTCAGTGCTTACAAAACCAGCTGGCAGGAGCTGGCTCTTCAGTGGGAAAAACAGCACCAGGAGGCCACATTTATGGTGCTTCCTGGCCATTAATGACTGAAGAGCAGTAATTTTTTAATGATTTAATACCTGCCATCTGCAAAGGCTGCTGTTGTAATGGCCTGTATATATTTTACATCCAGCGTGGACTTGAGACTTATGTGTCACTAATGAGTGCATAAAATAATAAATAAAGTTAATTTGGGTGTGTTCTATATGCAGAAAACAAATGAGTCTCTTACTTCTGCTAGGAATATTCATCATAAATCAGATTTTAGTAGCTTAAAGTCAATTAACTTCTTAAAGCTGTGATGGCTTGCATCAGCCTAAGCTTTGGTTCAGGCATCTTTTTGAAGCTGTACTGCCTACAGTTTTTTGTTGTAACTCATGGCAACTTTTGAATCCCATTTACTTTGTTTTAACAAGGAAACTTAATTTCATTTATCATGAGAAAAAGCAATTTTCACTCCAAAACTTGGTCAGCTAGTTGTTTTTGAGTAAGAGGCACTGCATAAACTGAGACTAAAAATTTCTTGACCTCCAAACTTAAATCCCTCATTGTTATGACAAGTGCTCTATTCCTTTCAGCCTTTCATTCCTCCATTTCATTTCTATCCTCCTTGTGCCAACATCAGCCATTGGTTTTGGCAGTGTTTCTTAACCTTTGAGCAGGAAAAGTTAAGTGACTTTTCTCCATCTTAGGGTTTTAGCACTCTTGACAGCTCGAGGCCTGTTTTTCTGTTTTTTTTCCTAAGGAACTTGTCAGTGCCCAGTGTTCTGCTCAGAGGCACAGCCTCAGGCTTGTCAACTTGTTCATGGCTTTAGAGCTCTGTGCTTTGGGTGTCCAGCCCCAGAACATGCTGTGCATGACCCAGCTCCACTAAAACACTCCTCCTGGGGACTGGGCAGGATGCTACACAAAGCCAACAAAGCAAACCAATCATAAAAAAATAAAAATAAAATAAATTTAAAAAAAATAAAAAGAGTAAAAACTGGACTGAACTGCAGCCTTCACTGTGGGGTTTGGGTTTTTTTTGGAAAGAAAAGGAGGATAAAAAGAAAGAAAAGAAAGAAGGGAAGGCACACATATTTGGCAGAAACTCTGGCATTAGTAGCATAGGAACAGTGTCAGGAGTGAAGAATAGACCTTATTGAAAATCTCAGTTGAATTACATTCTCAATAAGTGAAGACTTGGTCCTGGGCTGCTGCCACCAGGCTTCAAGGAAAGCTGGAGGTGCTCAGAGCTCTGTGGCACAGCCCTCCCAACCTCCACAGCCTAGGACAGGCTCCAGGCTCACCTTCCCCTTATTAGAAAACCAGCTTAGTCATCCTGCAGCCCCAGGCAGGGATGGGAAGGCTTTTGGCTGCAAGGAGCTGAAATCCCAGATCAGCATGTTGGACAGTGAGGGTCTTAAAGCAGAGCAGAACTAAATCCTGGCAAGGGGAGCAGCTGCTTGGCAGAAATACCTGGATATCCACAAAGCTCCCACCATCTTTAATTAGAGTGGATTTGGATGAAAACTTTTAATCCAAGGGTTGAGATGAAACCTGAGTGCAGGATTTGCTCAGTTCTTAAACTTTCTGTAAGATTTGGTTTTCTTTGTTTGCTAATGGGGCTGATAGGGGTTTCCAAAAGAGGGGTTGGGGGCCCTGGAAAGGTCAGGGCCAGGGCTGGGGTCCTGTCAGGAGGCTGAATAGGCACAAAACTGACTTGAATTCTCTCTAGCATTATTTGGCTCCCACCTCCCTTCTCCTTTTCAATCAGAAAGTTTGTTTGAAGGGAGATAATTTTACAAAGTGCTGAGCTCAGTGTTCCAGAGCCTCTGGCATTCAGCAGGAGACCTGCATGCTTTTAATCTGTCTCCTGTGTTCCTGTATTAAAGGAAATGTTTTCAAAGTGATTTGGGCAAGTTACCTGTGTGAAACCTGCTAACAAATAATGGGATATACGTGTGTAACAGTTACTTCACTTTCAAAGTTTGCCCTAAGGAGCAGAAAAGATTTCTCATTGCTAGAAATTTCTTTTATTTTCTTAAAAAAAAAATAAGAAGAAGAAAGAGAAGAAAAGAAAGGCTCTTGTATGTGATCTTTCATTGCTGTCTCTCTTCTGCTGGCTTTAATCAAGCCTCCCACCAAGGTCAAGGGGAGTTCTGGCTGATTTACAGGCTCCAGGAACTGGGAAGCTGGTGCAAATTTAGTGACTTTTTCCACAGGATGGAAGGAAACAGTGGAGGCAAGGAGCAAACCTCAAACCCAGGAACCTCCTCAGTCATTTCCTCTCCAGCAGTGTTTCCCTCCTTGAGGCAGGAGATCCCCACTGATTTGAAGGGTGAATTCCTTGAGAGATCCTGCCCACGGCTGCAGCACTGTCCTGTCACAGAGCAGATCCTGCCATTGTGTGTTTGGGCTGGTGAATTCTCCCATTTCCCAGTGCCTTGGGGAATGCTGGAGAGATTCAGGCAGCTGTAGCCCTGAGCTAAGGCTTTGCTGATCCTCAGCACTGAGCAGGATCTCATTGATCTGCACAGTGCACACCTGCAGAACTGTGGCTCTGGCTGCCCTTTAATTTCCTTGAGCTGGTGGGATCCTGTCAGGGATGCAGCAGCAGGGAGCAGGAGTGGGGCACAGAGCTGTTTGCTGAGCAGCCTTGTCCTTCTGCTCTCAGCAACTCCCTCTGCTGCCCTTCCCTTCCCTTCCCTTCCCTTCCCTGCCCGTGCCCAGCACTGTGCTCTGCACTGCTGTTTAACTGCTTTTCCACAAGTTATTTGATCTTTCCACTCAGTTTTGCCCAAGTATATTTGTAGTGACAAAACTGGCAATGTAACTCATCAGTCCTTCCTCCTGGCAAGCTGATTCCCTTTTTTCACTTTCCCTCAGTACCTCTGCTACCACTGCTCTGTGTCAAAGTAATTTTCCTGCTGGTTTCTCCATCGTTAGAGCTCCTTCCAATTTGAACAGCTGCTTGTGCTGGTTGGGCTAAGATTTAGGCCCACAGTAATAGGATCTCCTTCCTAACAGGTATTGGGGGAGGATTTCCCCATCTTCCCTTTCCACCTGGCACCTTCATCCCACCTTGCTCTGCTCTGTGGTGCTCAGCCTTTCCTTGCACTACCATTGCAGCTCCTGCTTAGGGATGTTTTTTCATGTTGGCTTACTGGGAGTTAAAAACAGGCACAATCTGTCCCATTTCAGTGCCAGGACAAGGGGACAGAAGGGACTCCATGGCCTCCCACCAAGGCTGCTCCAAAGCCTGGTGTCAGTCTGGGGGTGGTTGGACCCACAACCTTCCTGCCCCTGTGGGATTTATACACCAGATCTGAGGCTTGTGTTTCCAAGTGTACCAGATGCTTTTAGCTGTGTATTTCAAACCACACTGGGATGTCTCCAGTGAAACCACCCCAGTAATTTCCCAGCTGTGTCCCAGCCAGGTGTAGGGCAGGCTCCCAGCACCACAGCAGTCAGAAATCCCTTTGGCACTGGCAGGAGGCCCCAGCTGTGCTTGCTGCTGCTCTCCAGCCCCTTCTAACACCTTCAGCCAGCAGGTTCCCCTGGGCTCAGAGGGATCTTGGCCAGTTTGGTGAAATACATTCCCCATGGATGTGTTGGAGCTGCCTTCCCAGCAGTGGTGCCACACAAAGCCTTGTCCTGAGCTCCTGGTGGCTGGATCATTTCTGGTGTCAGACTGCTGGCAGGGCTTTGTGTGTCCTGCCTGCAGCCCCCTGAGGCTCCTGCAGAGCACACACACATCACTCCTCATGGTCACTGCTGTCCTCAGAGCTCTGCCGGGTTACAGTCGGTTTGGGGAGTCAATTCTTTGCTGTGGGGGTGCTGAGGGACTGACACAGGATGCCCAGGGATGCTGGGTGCCCCTGGCAGTGCCCAGGGATGCTGTGGTGCCCCTGGCAGTGCCCAGGGATGCTGTGGTGCCCCTGGCAGTGCCCAGGGATGCTGTGGTGCCCCTGGCAGTGCCCAGGGATGCTGTGGTGCCCCTGGCAGTGCCCAGGGATGCTGGGTGCCCCTGGCAGTGCCCAGGGATGCTGTGGTGCCCCTGGCAGTGCCCAGGGATGCTGGGTGCCCTGGCAGTGCCCAGGATGCTGTGGTGCCCCTGGCAGTGCCCAGGGATGCTGTGGTGCCCTGGCAGTGCCCAGGATGCTGTGGTGCCCCTGGCAGTGCCCAGGGATGCTGTGGTGCCCCTGGCAGTGCCCAGGGATGCTGTGGTGCCCCTGGCAGTGCCCAGGGATGCTGTGGTGCCCCTGGCAGTGCCCAGGGATGCTGGGTGCCCCTGGCAGTGCCCAGGGATGCTGTGGTGCCCCTGGCAGTGCCCAGGGATGCTGTGGTGCCCCTGGCAGTGCCCAGGGATGCTGTGGTGCCCCTGGCAGTGCCCAGGGATGCTGTGGTGACCCTGGAAGTGCCCAGGGATGCTGTGGTGCCCCTGACAGTGCCCAGGGATGCTGTGGTGCCCCTGACAGTGCCCAGGGATGCTGGGTGGGCTCTGAGCAGCCCGGGCTGGTGGCAGCTGTCCCTGTCCTGGCAAAGGGACAGGATGGGGACGATGTCCCTCCCAGCCCAGCGGGTGCCGGCTCTGCGGGGATGCCCTGGCGGGGCTGGCAGCGCCCGCCTGTCGCGACAGGAGTGTCGCGATGCTGCGGCCGGAGCGCAGGGCAGCGCGGTCTCTGCCGGCCCCTGCCGGGCACTGCTGGCTCTGCATTCACCTCCTCGGCTTCCCCCTGAACCCAAAAACCCCAAACCCCAAACCCCAGAGCCCGGGCAGTGCCAGCAGCAGCGCTGGGCAGGGAATGCCCCAGCGCATCCATCCCGGGAGGTGTCCCCGGGGATGCGCCCCGCAGGCAGCGCCGAGCAGCAGGAAAAGGCATTCCCTGATTCCACAGGAGCAGCTTTTCCTAGCACAGCCCCCAGAGCCCGGGATGCTGCTGCCTCCGTTTGTTTGTCACGGCTGAGAAAGGCAGAGCATCACCGAGAGCCGAGGGAAGAGGGGACTTGAGAGAGCGGCTCCTGGGACAGTCCCAAACCCATCACAGCACCCAAAAGGGCTCCTGGGACAGTCCCAAACCCATCACAGAGCCCAAAAGGGCTCCTGGGACAGTCCCAAACCCATCACAGAGCCCAAAAGGGCTCCTGGGACAGTCCCAAACCCATCACAGAGCCCAAAAGGGCTCCTGGGACAGTCCCAAACCCATCACAGCACCCAAAAGGGCTCCTGGGACAGTCCCAAACCCATCACAGAGCCCAAAAGGGCTCCTGGGAGAGTCCCAAACCCATCACAGCCATCACAAAGGGGGCTCCCAAACCCTGGGAGAGTCCCAAACCCATCACAGAGCCCAAAAGGGCTCCTGAGACAGTCCCAAACCCATCACAGAGCCCAAAAGGGCTCCTGGGAGAGTCCCAAACCCATCACAGAGCCCAAAAGGGCTCCTGGGACAGTCCCAAACCCATCACAGAGCCCAAAAGGGCTCCTGCTTGTGCTGAGAGAGTCTTTGCTGAGTATAGCAAAGTGATGGCAGGGTGTTTCTTGGAACTGTTAGATGGAGAAGCATCAGAAAAATCTTTATTTTGTTACAGAACAGGTGAGGTCTCCTACCATTTCTTACTCCTTCAGCCCAAACACAACTTTCTAAGAAACTGTATTTAGGATGTTAAGTGGGAAAAAGGACAGGAATTGCTATCTGCAAAGATGTCTCCAAGTGACTTTATGTCTGCTGTTAGAAGATTTATATGCTGGTACCTCTCCCAAAGAGGGGAATTTTTCTCTCCCAGTCATTATCTATGGTGTAGGTAATTTCCTTTGTGCACACAGACTTTCATCTGCTTCCAGATCCATCCTATTTTGTGGCAGTGTGTAACACTTGACAGTGGACTGGCTGTCACACAAAATTAACCTCCCTGTTCCATGTGTTGCTGTGGAAAAACACAGAATTGGGCAAATTTTGTAGCAATTATTTAAATGTAGTACTCCACCAGGCCAGGGAGCACCCTTCCTTTAACTGGTCCTTTCCCTGCTTTGTACTTGTATTAATTTTATTTAGGTTTTCTAACTGAGACAGGCACTGGCAGTCCCTGCTGTGCTGCATTAGACTCTCACCTCCTCTAACACTTCCCCTGATCATTATCCTTTGTTTAAAGAGCTTCTGCCAATTTTCCATCCTCTGACTCCATGTGTCTGAGGCAGTTTGAACCCAGTTCAGCAGGCAGCTGCTGCAGGGAATGCATCAATCAAAGCCTTGTGAATAAAAACTCACAAGCCTGTCGTGTTCTCTGCACCCACCAGTTTTGCAGCCCAGGAGAACCAAAGTTTGTGCCACAGTATTTCCCTACAAGTGCACGCTGCTCATTGCTCAGAGCAGTCTCTGCTGGAGGATTTGTGAATTTTGGCTCTGGGTGTTGCTGGTGTTTTACAGGCAGACTCTGGCTCTGCTCCTCTGTGGCTCATACTGCAATTTCTGGAGTGAGACTGCAATGAGATTTACAGAGATGCACTGCAAGGCTGATGGAGCTTTTAGGAGCTGCCATCAGTGGGAGGTCAGAATTCAGTCCCCTGGTGCACAAGTGTTTATTTCCTGTGAATTTTACAGTGTCTCTGACCTGAGACAGCTTTGGACACGAGGCAGAGCTCCCACCCTGGTGCCTGCAGCCTTATCAGCAGCTTTATTCACTGCTTTTGCTGGTTACTCTCTCAGGTGGTTTTTCATCACTACCCCACAAGTGGTCACAAGCAAAACAAGCTCCATAGTCAGACACACACACACCAAAAATCCCTGCTGTTATTTCATGATCTGCCCCACTTGGAGACTTTCAGTTATTTAATACTATTTAGGCTCATGTACTTCTCATCTGAAAGCACTTTATAAACATTATTAATTCCTAATCAACCCAATCTTTTTTTATTTCCAGCCCTTTTTCCTCTCCACCCACCAAGACATGGGGATCAGTTTCTGGACACTTCACTAGAACACGAGCTGCAGTGACCAAGCAGTCAAAATATTTGCATGACAGGTTTACCAAGCTGCTGTCCCAAAAAATCACCCACCCTTTTCTTGGTATTCAGGGCACAAAGGTGACAAAACTGAGTGTAAGTTGCTTTGGTTTGGTGTCACCAGAGAAAAGTCTAATAAACACAGTTTATTATTTATTTATTATTCTTTGAGGACTGGCTCATAATTCCCATGGAAGCAAATTGCACAGGTTGTACTTTAAGGCAGCCACAATTCCATTGTGGCTGTTCTGTTGCACATTCATATAAAACCCCTTTTCTGTTTTGTTTATTGGGGGCTTTTAAAGCATTGTTAAATTAAACTTGTGTAAAAATAACAACTCCTATCTTAAAAAAAAAAAAAAAAAAAAAAAGGTTGTATTTGTCATAAAAGACCTAATTATCCTGAAGGAAAGGATATTTCCTATGTGTTTGTTCTGGCCTTGTGCCTCATCAGAGCTGGAGTTGGGGAGTCCTGTTTGCTGCTTTCTCTCTGCCCCCTTTTTGGTTTTTTTTTTTTTTTTTTACTACAATGTCTCTATTAGAAAACCTATTTTTAATTTATCATTTGTAACAAGATTAAAGCCATAAATGCTGGTATTTGCTTTTCCAAGGTTTTATACTTTCTTAAGAAAACTGTAATATATTTCTAGTGTGGAAGAAATATGTAGTAGCCTGTATTTAGCTAATTACCCATCACAGCCCAAGTGACTTTCAACTCCACTGCTTCTTGAGATGAAATCTGCTGTCTGTAACAATTGGACTCAGCCAGTAAAACTCTTCATTTTTGGGTGGTTTTTTTGTTGTTTTGTTGGGGTTTTTTTAAATTTTTGCCCATTGTGTGTGTGTGTATGTGGGTGTTGGGAGCTTTCCATGGCTCCCTGACCCCACTCAAGTCTGCTGTGTTGGTGCATTTTGGTCAGCTCAGGGAGCTTCTTGTCTTTCAGCACAGAGGGAAAGGTGGGAAACTTTTCTCTGGAAAAAGCATTAAACCCCCACCTTTGGTGGCTCCTTCACCAAGCCATGGAGTAGCCAGGGGGGCTCAGTCCAGCTGTCCCCCTGCATGGCTCAGGGCTCCTCACAGCCCCAGCTGCATCACAAAACCTGCTGGAGGTGGGAGAACTCCCAGTTCCAGCCCTTGGACTGAAGAGCCTCCAAAGAGTTTTCAGGGGGTGACAGCTCCCAGACCAAACTTGGAACCCAAATGCACCAAATGCTCCTGCTGGGGACAGACTCTGGAATTTGGCACTGCTGCCTGGGGCTCTCCAGGATTTCAACAGATGTAGTGCATTGATTTAATGTTTAAAAGGGATCCCTGCTGGGGCTCCCACAGCTTGTTTCATCGCTTCAGAAATCAGGCAGTAACACACAAACAATACAAGCAATTCTGTGTTATAAACAACATCCAATGTTTTGGGAATTGGGATTAAAATAAAGCATCTTCAAGACTTTTGGCATTTCCCCGTCCTCCATCTGGAGATCATTTTCTTTTTTCCAGACTCTCCCACTTTTGTCTATTTCTGAATTTTCAGTGTTTTCCTTGCAGCTTGGATATACCCCCAATTTGCTCTTTTTAAAGCCACACAGCAACCTTGATAAGGCTTGTTGTTTGCCCCAAGTAATTCAGAGCCAATAAAAGCTCTAACTTCACACCTCTGAGAGAGCAGGGTTTGTGCAGTGTGCCCTCCAAAGTGCTGCCTGCCTTGGGCAGTGTCCATGTGCCATAAGGCAGCCCATAATAACACCATTTCTGGGTTGACATCCATGCTTTTGTTTATACATTCTGGGACCTGATGCTTATGCTGGGCTCCCACTTTGTGTGTGATGGGGAGGAGGTCACTGTGCTTCTGAAAACACTTCCAGAAACATAAAAGTGCTGTGATTTACTGAATCTTCTACTATTTGGTTTCAAGGAATTGCTTTTCAGAAGCATTCAAGGGAATGGGAGGAAATAAACTGAGGTTCCTTTACCTCTACTGCTGTGTTGTTGACATGATTGCACCTCCAAAGGAAGATTGCAGAGCTAGAAAAGATACAGGCAGACACAGGAGTAAAAGATATGGCACTTTGTCAACCATCACATGGAGTTTTTACCTTAGGAAAAAAAACTGAGTGGGCATGAGATAAAATAGTATAAAATCATGAATGGAGTAGAGAATGTGATTAGAAAGACATCTGTGATGTGATTAGAAAGACTATTTCTGATTTTCAAGAAATCCATGGCAAACCTGATAGGAATAAAAACACTCTTTTTCAAAAGCAGTGTAGGTACATTTGTGAAAAAACTTTACCTGGATTCAGACTAGTCAAGTTCACAGAAGCAAACTCCACCAAAAGCTGTTAAATACATTTGTTACCATCTCTGAGATTATTACCCTGTGTACCTTAAAACAGAAAGTTTGTCAGGGAGAAAGCATATAAACTTCTTTTTTCTTACTCTTCCATCAGCCATTCAGCCCTGCTGAGACAGGATACTGGGCTGTACCCTGTTGCAAAGTCCAGCAGTTCTTATTTTTCTAGTCTAAAACTTCACTTCCTTCAAGTCAGCTTCTTTTCTCTTTGTCTTTCACTTTTTCTATCCCTCTCTTTGGTTTTTGCACCTACCAGGCTGTGCTCTCTGCCACCCCAACTACCTCTGCTATTTTCTCCTTCCTTCAGGTCCTCTTCACAGATTAATTTTTTGGCCTGCAGTAAATCCTTACTGTGAGACTAGAAAAAATTTTATCAGCTTGACATCCAGCTACATTTTCTAGTTGCCAGTGATTTGGGGGTTGAGAATGAAGCACCTCCAAGAGTGCTGACAAAGCAGGTTTGTTCAAGGACTTTCCAACCACTCACTAAGTGCCATTACTATAATGGCAATATGCAAGAATTTTGTTGCTGCCACTATTTCCCTTGTTCAAGTGCTTGTTACATTTTGTGCCTTTGGCTGAGTGGTGGTTTTTTAAAAAGAGAGGTGTTGTGGCTGCAATATTGGGCACAGCAGGGATCATGAAAAATGCCAGATGGAACAAAATTATTCTGATTTTTGAGCCACAAAGAGCCTGGCTGTCAGTCATGCTGGGCACCCAGCAGCTCCCATTGAAATCAGTGGCCCCAGGCCAATCCTGCAAGAAGTGCTTGGTTTAGTTCAGTGGCTGGCACTGCTGCAGAACCTGCCTCACACCACAGCTGAGCTTTGAGAACACAGGGGGAGATGATAGTGTCAATAAAGCCAGGACATGCAAAGAAGCCCTGGGGAAAGGCAAGGGATTGATGCCCTACTGTTCCTCCCCTCCTTTTTCTTTTGAAGCTTTTTTTCCACTTTTCATTCAAGTGCTGAGTGTCTTTTCCTTTAACCACAGCTCCACTCTGTTAACTTTATTTATTATTTGTTTTATTTAGTAGGTCCTGGCAGGATACTGATCTGGAAATAGAAATTTTTATCTCAGGTCTCAGTCTGAAGTCATCCTTGCTGAGTCTTTTCTCTATTTTGTAGCATATTCTTATGGGGGGAAAAATCCTCGTGATCACTCTAACTTGTGGGACACTTAAGGGCATGGCTACAACCAGGGGAACAGTTCCTAAAAATACACTTAGGATCCACTCATGAAGTTTATTCAGGGGATTGTTTAGTCTTTTGGTTTGGCTTAGGGTGTTCTTCAGCCAGCAGTTCCTTCTATTCTGAAGCACATCAGAATTCAAATCAAAACACCTGGAATTAAAATAGCAAACTTCTAACTCAAAAGTGAGATTATTTGGATGTTTGTGTCCATGTTTGGGTTTAGCCCACTCTTGAGAACAACAGACCTGTGGTTTGAAGCCCAAACCTAAAGATTTTATTTGAATTTCTCTCTGTGTTAAGACAGTAAACCAGTTACTGGTATGTTTAGCAGAGTAAGTGTAACATTCTCTGTTGAAGGTGGTCTGCTGCTCTCTGCATGAAAATAAACAGTTTGCAGCAAAGTTCAGGAAATCCCTTCAAAAGATTCACAAGCAACAGAGGATAGATAAACTTCAAAGAATGAGGCTGGAACAATAAAGAAGAAGGAGAAAATGAAAAGAGCAAGAAAGCTGAAAACTTAGGTCAGTGCAGCTTCTGGGTGTAATTTCCTTCCACAGATGCACTCCAGAGCATTGGCAGGTTCAGATCCTTGCTAACAGAAATGTAATCCTGTGCCCCCTGTGAGCAGGGAAGGAATAAATCTACAACTCAATGAACAGAATGCTCTCCTTGAGTGCAAGCTGGTTTGAATTCTGACCCTTGCCTGAGATGGTACCATCCCTCCATGGAGCTCCTGCAAAAAGCATTAGAGCAGCAGATCAGTTTTTCACACTGTTGGAATCTATTAAATTGCTTACAAGCATACATGTTTCATCTTTTGCCTTTCAGTCTGCACCACCATGCAGAGGGTGGTTTGTGCTGCAGAATTCTCCTTGTGGTGCTTGGTGGAGCTGTCTGGAGGGGGGCAGAGGTGCTGCCAGCCCAGGTGTGTGCTCTGTGCCTGGCAGGGGGAGGCTGCCACCTCAGCCAGCAGATGGGATTGTCCCCAGAGCAAAGCCAGCCCTGGGAACAGGTGGCTGAGAGTTCCCAGCTGGCCACCTGCAGCTAGGGATGGGCTGGCTGGAGGAGCCAAACCTGCTGCTTAATCCCAACGTTTTTTGGAGGCTCACATGCAGCTCCACAAAAGGGGAAACAAGTGGGAGTTAGCATGGTAGCAGGCTTGCATTTTGCCAGGCTGTTTGTGTTTTGCCAGGCTGTTTGCTTTTATTTTCCCTTGTCATTATGAACATTTGAACATTATGAACAATTTCTCCAGATGGTCAGACCTCCTTCCAGCTGTCCCTTGAAGGAGGACTGTAGGAGAATGGGATCTTCTGGCAAGGAGTCACAACACAGGGAGCCCATACTGGAATCTTCTGACTGTCCATTTGCAGGTTTTAGCTGCCAGGCTTGGACAGGATACTTTGGGTGTGCTGGTGCCACTTTTCAGCTCGGTGTCACAGCTCAGTTTGTCCTTTAGCCTCCCTCCAGCCTTGCTCTGAACCTGGAAAAGGTGTTCTGTGCAAACTGCTGTTATCACAGTGCTGCTAATGAGCTTCTACTCCAGTGGGAGGCACTGAAAGGGCCTGGCTTTTTTCACCTGGCTTTTGTAAGTGTGTCTACAGATGAAACACAGGTGAGAGGTGTGATGGCAAAAGCCAATCTACAACAGTGATAGTTGGCAGCAGATAAGGAGGTGATGTGTTCTGAACCAAGCTTTGAGTGATACCAGTTTGGATTTTATTTTTCTACAGCAAACAAGCAATTTATGCTACCAGGCAGGGTTTTTTTTTCCTTTTGTGGGGACATGGTGCAGCCTTTTCAGTTTGTGGGCAGTGCTTTGAACCTTCAGAACCATTACTTAGGTTTTCCTCTGACTCTTAGCTAGCTAAAGTTTTCCATGTACAATAACTACCCATCCATCCAGCTGCCATGAGTGGCTGTTGAAATATCCAGACACAAATCCTGAAGGGAGGAAATAGAGAAAAACATGCTCTTTATTTTGTGAATAGATGAGCCCTGAACTCTTCACCCAGCCAAGTAAATGTGGCAACTCCTTTTAAGTGCTCTAGCTGTCCTGCTTGCACTGACACACTGTGCTCTTACTATTGCTCTTGGGCTGATGGTTTTTGGGCTCTCAGCACTGAGTCTGGAGCTTGGAAGAGGCACTCACCAATGAACTGGCTGCTGCCCAGCAAAGAAAGGGGGTTATTTGTGCTGCCTGCATGGGGTTATTTGTCTCCATAAATGGGCACTCTATTCAGCACTGACAATTCCCACAGTTTTATGATATGGCTCAATATTTAGCACTGGCCTAAGAGCCAGGCCTGGGATGTTGTGTGGGATGTGTAGATCTCATATGGTTATAAATGTAAAATGGGATGTTTTCCATTTTGATGCAGTGGTTTGGAAGCAACAAAAGGTGCAAACCTTTCCTTGAGATTTTTCATTAGAAAAATTTTACCACATGTTTTTTGGGGTGCATGAGGTGGTTTCTGGTGGGCTGAAGTGGGCAGTGCTCCACTCACCTGTTTCCAGTGAAAGTGTGGTGAGGGCAGAGGCTGCCTTGGCAGTGCCTGCAGCTCTGAGCTCCACTGCAGCACAGATTTAGCAGCACTGTGCTCCTCCAGGCACAGGGCTTGGCACAGGGCTGGCACTGGCACCATCCCATCCTGCTTCTGCTCAGCACAAACCAGGCCACAGGGTGGGATGGCTCTGGGGGCAGAGGGACACGGGGAGAAGCGCCCTGCCTGCTGAGCCAATCCTGCCACACACGGGGGGATTGGTGAAATGGGGGAGATGTGGGAGATGAGGAGATGAGGGAGGTGAGGGAGATGAGGAGATATGGAGATGTGGGAGATGTGGGAGATGTGGAGATGTGGGAGGTGAGGGAGATGAGGAGATGTGGGAGATGTGGGAGATGTGGGAGATGAGGGGGATGCAGAAGATGCAGAAGGTGCGGGAGTGCCTCTGTTATTCCTGGAAAGTCAGAAATTCCTGCTTTTTTAACCACCTGATCCAGGAGATTTTGATGTCACCTTTTTTTTTTTTTTTTTTTTCCCCTCCCGGTGGTTTTAACTTAAGAGTCAGTCTGCTTTTTCTCTGGGGCAGTTTACCCATCACCCCGGTGATGTTGTAAATCATGAGACAAGCTGATAGCCCGAGGGGAGCACAGCTTTCCCGTGCATTGCCCTCTCATTCAGAAGCTTTTCTGGCAGCGAGCAGCAGTGAAAGCAATGCCCAAAAAGACATTTGGCCGATGCTGGCGAACTGCAGAGGGAGCCAGGCTCCAGGTAAAGCTCTTCCTCCGCACACTCTTTCCCTGTCGGGCTCTTCTCAGCGCCACAGAGACCAAAAATCTATTTTTCCCCCAATATATCTTGCCTTGTTCCCTTGTTTTCCAGGCCGAGTTTGAGGACTGAGGCTTTTCGTGTGGGATTTTGCTGCCGAGGAGGGGGTGAAGCAGCAGCTTTGAGCCACCAGGCAGAGGTGTTGGCTGTGCAGATGTGAGCAGCAGCACCCAGGGCAGGTCTGGAGCAGCCTTGGCACGGCTGCACAGGTGCTGCACAGGTGCTGCACAGGTGCTGGAGCTTGCCCAGCACACAGGAGGCAGTCAGAGCTACCCAGACCTACAGCATGTGCTCAGATTTCTGCAGGAGACCCAGAGAGAGCCACAGTGGCAGATTAGTTTGGGGATCCCCGAGTCAGCAGAGCTCAGCCTCACAGTTTCTGCTCTGCCTCTTCCTCCTACAACACGGTGGAAGCATCTTGCTTTGTGTCCCTCGACTTAGAGCCTGGCTACTCCACAGCTCAGAGCAAGGTGTTTGCTTCACTAGCTCTGAAAAATCCAAAGCAGAGGAAACTGCTCCAGCTGCTGTCTCAGGTGGAGGTGGCTCACACGTCCCAGTCCTGCATTTGGGCTCTGCTCAAGCAGAAATCTGTGCAGGGCAGGAGTCTGTCCCAGCTCCCAGCCCATGTTTAGTTTCCTCTGGCTTTGGTTGCTGGCCCCTGGCTGTGTGTCTGTATGCAGAGTGCTTTAATCTGTGTGGACCTGGGCTCCTCCTCACCATGGAAACACATAAAATGCCAAGTGGGCAAAGGCTGGCAGTGCCAGCTGCAGGGAATAAGGGGCAGAGGTTCTGTCCTGGGCTTGGAGGATGCTGCTCCTGTTTGGTGAGGCTCCTGTGGCCCACCTGCAAGGATTTAGAGTTGTGAGGTGGTGGTTTGCCCCACAGCCCAGGCCTTTGCAAACAGTGCATTGTCTTTATTTCTGAGTCAGGCTGGGCTGCAGGGAGTTCTGTGCTCACACAGGTGGTCAGTGCAGAGATAGGAGCAGATCCTGTATCTCAGGGCTCATCTGCACAGAGTGCTGAGCACAGCTGCCACCCGTGCTGCCATTTCCAAACCTGCCCTCATGTTCTTCCTGCTCTGATAGAACCTCTTTGCCATTTTGCCTCAGTCCCACAGCCAGGAAATCATCATTTTGTTTCATCCTTTGTAACCTCAGATTAAACTTTTGCTTTAAAGGTTGAAAAAATAATATACACATCACTATTTACCATTATCTGGTTTTCTGTTTATATCATTAATAGCAAGAAACTATTGAAAACAAAGCTTTTAAAGGAAAAATAAATTGTTTCAGGAGTACTTTTTTTCAGGCTGTGGTATTATATATATATATATATTTAAAAAAATATATATATATATAAAAAATATATATATATATATATAATACATGTGAATATATATATATATGAAAATATATATATATATATATATATATATATATATATATATATATATACATGTGAATAGGAGCACAAATGCAAAGGAGTTGAAACCCCACCAGCATCCATTTGGAGACTGCAGAATACACGTCATTATTTATTTACAGTATGCCTATACATGGAACTGAAATTAAGTCAGAGTAGACAGTTTTGTTTTAGTATTTATGGTATTCTTCCCTTACTTTTTTCAATGTAGGTAAGACTGGTTGCTCATTGCACAGCAATTCCTTATGCCAACTTCTCTCAATGTAAAGCACTCGTCCCTCTGGCCTGAAGTGTCTTTTGACATACACCTTGAACAAAGCCATAAAAAACACTGATGCAGCAGCATAATTTTATAACATTCACACATCTGTTTCCACTGATGGCTTTGAAGCCCAGTAAAATGGCTAAGTTAGAAAACAAAAAGAGGAAATAAACCACCACCATTTGTAGAAATGTGACTAATGCCCAGACCTGTCTGTACCTGTTAAAATGTGCTAGAAGGACAATGTTAACAGCTTGGCCAAAGATCAGAAAATCACTGCTTCATCTGATGCCATTAGCTGAGTTATTCAGTCAAGGCAGAGCTGGAAAAATGGTGATGCTTGCCTGTTCCTCAGGGTGGAGTGGCAGAGAGATCTCCCACTGGTGGCTGAGAGATGCTGCTGAGAGCCCATCCCCTGTCACAGGCTGCTCCTGCTGCTGCCACCCTGCTGTGAGTGGCCTGGAAAGCTTCCTGCACCTATCAAAAATCAAAAATTTGCACGTGAGGGGCTCTTCCTGGATGGCACCCCAAAAAGAGCCAAAATGACACTATATATTTGGCTTTGGTATGCCCAGAGTGAGTGGGCATTTTCAGCCACTGAAAGTGAGCTGCATGCCTGAAAATCACTTCCCTGTGGGTGGGGTTGTTTTCATAAGTCCCCCTAAGCTTCTGTGGTTTAACTTGGACAGTTTTATTTCTGCAGCATTGACACCAACAGTGGGATCTGTGCCTTTGGTGTTTATCTTTCGTGGGGTGGAGGAATAGGTAAATCTCTGGATTTGTGCCTCACAGTCTCCTAAAATGCTGTGCTCTGCCTTCAGGTGACAGGCTCTGTCTGTCCTGCCTTGCAGTGAGCCACAGCTCCCACCTGCCTGGCTGAGGGGGGGACATCCTCCAGGCTGTGTCTGTGCTAAATCCTGCCCCCCAAGTGTCATCCCCTGAGCAAGAAGTGAGGCAGCAGAGAGGGTGTGTGGTAAAACCAGAGGTGCTCTACCCTGCAGTTTCACCTTCCCTGGAAATGGCTCTAGGAATAAAGGACAGTGCTTCAAACAGCCCTTGCCACAGGCATGAAATTCATTATGCTCTTCATGCAAGGACACATTGAAATTCAGTTCAAAGAGAAAGGAAAACTCTTCTGCACTAAGCAGAGATCAGATTACTTGGTAAGCACAAAAACCCTTTGAGTAATAACTTTTCTGTGGAGGGTCAGATGGTTTCTCCATGCTCAGTAGCCACAGTTTCCCTTGAACTGTGTCATTCCATTGAGGTGCCTCACTCAGCTTTTAAACCATCCCCTGCCCAGCTGCACTGCCAGGCTGGCAAAGCCATGAGATCCCTTGCAGGGCCAGAATCTGTGGCACTTGGCCTTGTTCTTGGAGGGTACAAGGGTAGTGTGACTCCAGCTGAGCTCAGTCCCCTCCAGTGACCTGCCTTCACCAGTAGCTGGGAGTAAAGCTGGAGGGAAACTGGCACTTTAATTCCTTTTTATTGATAGAGGTCTCCAGGAGAGGCAGAGCTTCTGTCATTTTATCTGCACAGGGCACCACATTTTATGTGATACAGGCAGGGTGACAGAATTCAGACTGAAGCCAGGAGAGGACATGGCTTACTGTACTGGCAGTGCAGAAATACAGAGAGATAGGCAATTGACCTGAAATAGAACTAGAAAGTCAAGAATTCAAGATGTTATGGTAACTGGGACAGTTCTCCCTCTTTTCAGCAGAGCTGAATGTTTAATTGATTTACAACTGAAAGTGACAGGGAGGGTGCTGCTGGTGCAGAGGAGAGCTTTGCAAGAGAATGAGGAGGAGATGTATTGCATTTACTTATATTGGTAGCTTCCTAAAAATACATATAGACTGGGGTAGCAGATACAAGCTCTTCCCAAGTACCAAACTGTGTTTCTGAGCCAGATGACAGCAAGAAGGGGGGCACAAACAGGCATTTTTGTATTTTTTGTTCAGATGAATCAAATAATTCCAATCTTGGGGCCTAATTTATGTTGATGCATGGATTTCTACTCTATGTGTTCAGCCTGTGCACCAGGGAAGACTGACAAGTCCAGAAATTTTACGAAAAATCTTACCAAATCCCTTTTGTTGAGAGTCCTACTTGATATTCTCTTAATTAGGCAGGAAGGGGTAAGTCCCTCTCCAAAGGGGACTCAGAGGGAATTGCTGTGCATAGTTATTCCTGATGAGTGCTGCAGCTCTCCTTTCTGAGCACAGATCCAGAGAGAAAGGAGACAAACTTCCAGGTTTGCAGCAGATCAAAGGGAGGTCAGTGGCTGGCAGGAATATGGGAGGGAAGAAGAAAGGTGACAACTTAAGAATCCCTTAAAAATCAGTGACCACCTCTGCCTACAGGTCATGAGTATCTCTAAATTGGTAGTTCTTTTCTCTGCTGCTAATTAGTAGTGGCTGCAGTGGAAGTGCATATTCTGTCAGCCTGAATTTAGTTAGCTGAGAAGCCAGACTGTGCCTTTTAGGTATTCTTTTTAGGGCAAAATCTTCCTATTGGGCACATTTTATTACCTTGGGATCCATCCTTCAACAGCTTGGTATTGTGGCAAATTTCCTGTATCCCAGCTGGGATCACAAGGGTGTCCAGAAAAACCTATTGCTTTCCAGGGTTTCCTAGCATTGAGGGCACACTGAACAGATGGGTCATGACTTGTTTGTAGGACCTGTATGTCCTATACATCTCCACACTTCTTATTTATCTTTATATATATTTATTAATTCAAGCACCATTTACAATGATTCCCTTTATTTAAGCCTCCTCTGGATTCTATCTGCTTGTTTGTGCCTCCAGGAAAATCAATGTGTGTGGGGCACAGAGCACAGCTGCAATGAAGCAGAGAGAAATAAAGCAGGCAGTGAAATACGAGGTGCTCTCTGCAGAGGGAAAGCAGAAGCCTCAAGCCAAAGTCCAAAGGTTACCCACAGTGGTAATGCTCTTATCTAACCTGGTTATACCTGGTGCTTGCAGGTAAATGGATTGAGCCATTCTGCAGCCATGAAATGAGCCCAGCAGGGCTGGGGGAGCCTGGCTGCCAGCCCCTGCTGCAGCTGGCACTGCAGGGCAGCAGCACACACCAGCCTCCTCCAGGGACAGCTGCTGCAGCTCTGGGGCACAGCCTGCCCCTGGGCACCCCCAGCTACCTGGGCTCTTCAGTGCAAGGGCTGAGCAGGACATCTGGAGCCTTCTGGGCTTTTTGTCAGGTGCTCTGGTCACAAGCTGGTACCTCACACAAGCACAGACCTGGACTTGGTTATCACACAGAGGGGGAAATCCAGTTGATACAGGGATTGGTACAATCTTGGAACAGAAGGATGAAAGAATGGATTTTCTTTTAAAGACATTTTGGCTTGTTTCTTGGTTTGACTTTCAAGCTTTTTCATTCACTTGCTGGCAGAGAAGTTTCTACTCCTTTGGCTCTTGCCAAGGCCTCTCTATGCCCAGCATTTCCTTTACTATATTTTCCTACATATTTCCTATATTTTCCCTTGTGTGGGGCTGTTCACTCTCTGAACACCAGGGCTGTTCCCTGGTTTTCAGCAGAGCTGAGCAGCACATGCTCTGAATCCAGATTTCCAGCTTCTCCTTGGGCACTTTTCTAAGGGCTGAACAGCATCTTCATATTTCACCTCAGAACAAAAAAGGTGATTAATAATTAATAATCGCCTATAATAAACACCTATAATTAAATATTATACAGCATCCCTCCCTTTCTATCTGTTAAAGAAACTGGGCATCCCCACCCCTCAGATCTTTTGTCTGCAAACCCATCTGCTGCTGCATCCACAGCTTTCCCATGGATGGACACACCCAAGGAAACCTGATTTGTGCAAAACTTCTGGTGTTGGTAGTGGTCACTGACAGTGATCCACCTACTCAAACACAAAGAGCTCTGCACCTGGTCTCTCAGTGTTTCAGGTATTATCTGATGTTCTTCCCCCTTCCACCCAGTGGTTCCCTACCAGCTTACTGGCCATACACCAATTAATTCATAGCAATGAGCACCCTGTACTCTTTCCCCAGGCAGGTCCTCTGGGTTCATTCCTCTTTCCCAGACACATTTCCAGCTGACCAACACTGACTTTGGCTCTGCCTTTTTATTTTCCTGACCAGAAGGGTGGAAAATCCTTCTCTGCAGCTCTCTGGAACAGCCTTTACCCTATGTCCTGCTTCATCAGCTTCATCTTCAGATCATGGCTAATCCCTATGGCTAATTCTTCCTTTCCATTATTATTCCAGTACCTCCAAGGCAATTTCCTCTATTGTACTTTTTCCCTGGGTGCTACAGGTTGCAGGGGTAGGGAGTTCTCCTTCCACCTCCTCTCCAGCTGAGAAACCACACTGGCCTGGAGCAGGACACATGGAGAGCCTTCCTGACCAGCTCTGGGGGTGCTCTCAGTGGCTCTTGAGCCCTGAGCCTTGCTCTCCTGGAGCTCCTGTTAGCTTTGTGCCCCTTCCAGCACTGATGTTCTTCATGGGAAGGTGTTTTGTTTATGTGGGATAAAAAAACAAATCTCTAAGCTGATGCCATAGCCCTGTCTGAGTGCTCTGCATGCACTGCAGGGAAGGGGAATTGTGGAGCTGGTGATCAAGGAACAGCCTTTCAGGGAAGGGCCCAGCTGCAAAGAAAGATTCTGCAAAAATGAGGGGGGCTGTCTGAGGTCTCAAGGCACCCCTTTCATGTGATTACTGCTCAAGGACACTGTGTCCTTTGTCATCTGGGAGATGGAAGCCAGGAACTGTGTCCTTTGTCATCTGGGAGATGGAAGCCAGGAAAACAAGAGTTTGGAGTTGGCTCGCTCCTGCCCCACATCTCCCCGTTCCTTGGGGCTCATCCAGAGCCTGTCCCTGGCACCTCCCAGCCATTACTCACCTCCTCCTCCCTCCAAACTGGAGATCCCTGCAGGAGATAGGAGTGTGAGCCCTGCTGAGACTGCTGCTCTGGCTCCCCCATTGCTGCTGCTAACTCCAGAGCTGAACTGCACCGTCGAGTTTCTGCCCATCGTGGTGTTCTGGTGATAAAGCTTAGCTCAAACCTCTCTGATATTCATCAAAAATATCATATAATCACACTAAAAGCAATACAGATATTTCACAGAGAAGCCACCAGATTCTCTGTGCTGTGGCATGCTGTGATGTGTGTGCAGTGTGGTTGAATCTAGTCCTTCACTGCCTGAGTTTTTCGTGTTGGTTCATGTTAAACCTGGTGGAAGGCCCAAACAATAAGAAGAAGACCCCATTTCCCCCTTCATCTCCTCCAACTAACATAAAGCTGCACCAAAAGGAAGTGGTTATAACCTGGATGCTGTTCTTGTCCATTTTGCCAAGTAGGAATGTTTGCTCACTAAGAAGTTCAACATCACAGGTGAAAGGATAAGAAAAGTATTTTGGAAAAAAATAAATCTCTGATAACACTGCAGAGAATATATAAATAACTAAAGCTGAAAGGAATTTTTATAAGTCTAGGAAAAAAAAAAAAAAGAAAACCCCTCGTTCTTTGATCTCTGCCAATAGAAAAAGAATTGGAAAAGTACCTTTAAATATGTACCTATAAAATTTATAATTAACTTACCTTTTGGGGGCAGGAAAAGAAATCAGTTTGTAGTTTGTCAATCCCCTGGCAAAGTCAGCTGCTCATGCAGCTCAGTGCTCTGTTCAAACAGAGGGTAGGTTTGAAAGTTTGAAAAGTCTGTTTTGCCATACCCTGTCTGCTGGAGGCCCAGAAGGGAGAGCACTAAGGTGCATTGCAAGTCAGGGACTAATCCTCTCATTGACTGTACAAGAGGAATGAAAAGGGATGTAGAAATATTAATCACAGCTCCTGCACCTTTTTCTCTGATGCCAAGGGCTCTAAAACTCTGTGTGTGGACACCTCTTAAAGCTAATAGGGAGATTTAAAAGCAGATTTATTAAAACAAACAAACAAACAAACAAACAAAACCACAAAAACAAAAACCCCAACATTTGTTTTTTTGCTTTCTGTTCCCATTTGATAACACCCAGGTTTCACATTTATGCCCTTAGCTCTAGGATAGTGAGGGGTATGGAAAGTATTTTTGAAATTCATCCATCTAAACCTGTAATGAACTCAGTGCATGCACCCAAACCCACACATCTGTGGAAAGAAGGTGGCTTGAGAAATCCCCAGAGATGGGAAAACTGGGAGCAGACACTTGCACTCAAGTGTCTTTGCTCACCTGGTTGTTTCAGATACTCTTCTGGCCATTGCTCATTTTGCTCTTTCTGCCCCCAAAGTGGAGCTGACAGCTCTTCACCTGTCACAGAGGCTGCAGGGTGTCAGTACTGAGTCTCCCCAGTGAAGCACACAAGAATGGGGTCTCCAGCAGCCCTTTCCCTTCAAGAGACTATGTCCCAAACCAGAAAGGGCTAAGAAAAAGTAATACAGGAGGGAGGGGGGGAAAGAAGGGAACCCAAATCAAAAAGCAGCAAATTATATTTACCTAGATGAATGCTTGTCTGTTTTATTTTACTCTGATTCTCATGCCTTCCCCTGATGGACAGTGTTTTGATGGTGGTGGTCTTTAAATGATCCTTTCCCTCCTTTCTTCCCATTTTGTCCTGTCTTCAGCTTTGGATTTTCTTTGAAAAGCAATGCCCTGTTATTCATTTTCTCACAGCCACTTGCACTGTGGGTTTGTACACTTTTCCTTTTCCTTTCACCCCCAGTACAGAGTCTGTACCCACTCCCTCCTGCCCTTACCACCTGAGGGACCACCAGCAGCCACAGAACAACTCACAGCTATCAACCAGTTCAGTGCCACTCCTCCCTCCAAGGCAGGTAATTACTGATGAACATTTTGAAGCTCTCTGTTTGGGGTAACAGATTGCTCAGCTGCTCCTGCTCCAGGGGCCCCACACAACAATAGTGAGGCTGCAAAAGGTCAGGGCTGGGATGAACAGCCAGAGCTGTGTGTGGGGACTGCAGACATCTGCCCATGCATTGCTGAGCTCTGAGCCCTCCTTCACTCGTGGCTTTGTGAGTGTGAGATGTCTCCTGGACTCCTAGGGTCAGACAGGCTCTATCTTAAAGAAAAAAAAAAATTACAATCCACAGAAAAGTCCACATTTGGATCCTGTGCTCCATAGAATGGCACAGAGTAACTGTCTGGCTCCTTTGCTCCCTGCCCATGCAAACCAGCTCTGCCAGGGAGGGGCTGTGGCTCTCACTGAAACCAGCTCCTCAAAAAAAAAAAAAACCTGATGGTGACACCACATGGGGACTCCCAGCCCCAAATGCTGCGTGACATTTTCCCAAAGGTGGAAGATTTATGGGTTCAACCTAAATTAATTAGGAAGCAGAACCTTAATTAAGGAGCAGGTTGCTTCTGAAACAGCTAAGGCACTTCAAAGGGCTGAAGCCATGTACTTAATGGGAACAAAGAAGAGAAAACAGGGGCAAAACAGACCATATCTGTGCCTTGTTCTCACCCATTCATTCTGCACACTGGGGGTGCTCTGCTGGCATTTTAAAAAGAGCAGTGGAACATCTGCCACCCAAACGAGAACTGGGGAGTGTGGGAGGGACATGTGGTTTATTCAAAAGCCACTGCTCCCCCATGGAAGCAGAAGATGAGCCAGATGTACTTTTTTTATCCTCTGTCAAGTCCTGGTCTTTTCCCCATTGATTTCATTTGATCCAGGATATCCCTCTTATTCTCTTTTTCTTTTTTTTTTTCCCCTAGCTAGGTGGTTTCACCTCGTGAATCCAGGAGGCAAAGTGATGCTGCCTCATCCTCTCACCACACTAGGCACAGCTGTCAGCTGAGGGGCAGGTGGTTTAAGAAAAACAAGAAATGAGTCCCTTGAAACCATGGCACATTTTTAGGACCTCAGTGTCCTGGAAGAAACAGCCTCAGATAACTCCTGTGCTCCTCAGCCATTGCAGCTGCTCAGTTAATGATGTGTTTGCACCATTTATTCTGTCATATTTTGGACAGGTCATTCCTGCTCCTGGAATTAGGAGAGATGGGTGGCTTTCCCCATTGCAGGGGTGTGGTTTAAACAATGTTCCACCAAAATGCACCATGGTTTCTTTAGGAAGACACACAAAGAACTAGGATGCTGCTTCCAGATGTGCCATCCCTCCAGGCTCCTGCAAACCCTTCTGCATCTCCCTTGCACCTTCAGGAAGGCATTGCTGCAAGTCTGGCCTCGTGCTCTTTTGGCAAAGGGCTTTGAAAGCTACACCCAGCATTAAGAAGAGATTGACCGAAGAGATTACGACAAATGCACAAAACACTTTCATTTTCTTTATTTTCAATTGATACTGTATGAATACAAAGTTTCTAGAAAGCTACAAAAATTCTACCACTTTATCAAGAAGGCATCAAAATGTGTCACTTTGCAAAGACATGAAAACACCTGCAGTAACCGACACAAAAATAGCATTTTTAGAGTGATGAAATAATTGCACTTAACTGTCATGGATATTAAAGTTATCACACATATGTACCGCGAAAGCTAGAATACATTTTTTTTTTTTTTACAAAGCACTTTATAAAAAAATTCTCTGCACACAAAACCTATAATTTTCATATTACTATCATACTAAAGATAAATTCACTTTAAAGCCAACACTTAAAACATTTTAAACAAAAAAAAAAGGTACCAGTACCTACACACAGACAATAACAAATACAAGAATACTGTACTGCCAAGAGGTTTGACTGAAACTCCTTTTGAAAGCTTCTGCAAATATGTTAAGAAAACATTGGAGAACATTCAGGTTTTTTTTCCAAGAGCCTTCCCTCACTGTCTAACCTAGAGGTACTTTATCATCAAAAGGCAAGTTCTACATCAAAAGTTACCAGCAGCAGTACAATATTAAAGTAACCACTGACCATATATGAATATGCTTAAGTCACAAACCCATTTTATACACATTACACAAATAAACATAAAGTGAGAATTCCATTAAGTCATTTACAAATGTGAACAAATGCACATGGCAAAAAAACCCCAAAAACAAAACAAAAACCCAACCTGTTTTACATAAAATGTACTGAAGAATTAAAGGCTATTCAGGTTTTCAATGTTATAAAATTCTTTTGTCTTTTTTTTTTTTTTTCAGGCACATATTGTATTTTTTGTCTGCAGTCATGAGCCTGAATCAGAGGCCCATAAAACAAAACAAAACAAAAAACAAAAACACATATTCTATAAGGAGGTAACAGGGATCCATCTCCTTTTAGTCAACTGAGTGCATTTAAGATTTAATTTACACACTAAAACTAATTACATGATCTCAGCAAGAATGACCTGAAAAGTTAAAAGGTGAAGATGTCCAGAGTGTTTCTTGTACTTTGACTTATCCAGCCTCAATCTTTCTTGGGGGGGGGGGCTAAACATCTGGCTGTGAAAGATAAGAGGGGGAAAGGAGATCATCCTGAGCAAAGGACAAAGCCGGGCTCCACTCCTCACCTGTGCCCGGGCACGCGCATCCTCACGGGAAAGGAAAGGGGGAACAACACC
Source organism: Muscicapa striata striata (assembly GCA_030060385.1). Taxonomy (NCBI): domain Eukaryota; kingdom Metazoa; phylum Chordata; class Aves; order Passeriformes; family Muscicapidae; genus Muscicapa; species Muscicapa striata. The sequence continues at coordinate 2,437,906 of JAREIS010000085.1, forward strand.
AGGGCTCCCAGCAGGGCTGGCTGAGGGCTCCAGGGAACCCCCAGGGGCACTGCTGCAGGCAGCAGCACCTCCAGGGAACTGCCAAGGGCTCTGCTGCAGGCAGCAGCACCTCCAGGAACTCCCAGGGGCACTGCTGCAGGCAGCAGCACCTCCAGGGAACTGCCAGGGGCTCTGCTGCAGGCAGCAGCACCTCCAGGGAACTGCCAGGGGCACTGCTGCAGGCAGCAGCACCTCCAGGGAACCCCCAGGGAACCCCCAAGGGCTCTGCTGCAGGCAGCAGCACCTCCAGGGAACCCCCAAGGGCACTGCTGCAGGCAGCAGCACCTCCAGGGAACCCCCAAGGGCTCTGCTGCAGGCAGCAGCACCTCCAGGGAACCCCCAGGGGCACTGCTGCAGGCAGCAGCACCTCCAGGGAACTGCCAGGGGCTCTGCTGCAGGCAGCAGCACCTCCAGGGACTCCCAGGGGCACTGCTGCAGGCAGCAGCACCTCAGGGAACCCCCAGGGGCTCTGCTGCAGGCAGCAGCACCTCCAGGGAACTGCCAGGGGCTCTGCTGCAGGCAGCAGCACCTCCAGGGAACTGCCAGGGGCTCTGCTGCAGGCAGCAGCACCTCCAGGGAACCCCCAAGGGCTCTGCTGCAGGCAGCAGCACCTCCAGGGAACTGCCAGGGGCTCTGCTGCAGGCAGCAGCACCTCCAGGGAACTGCCAGGGGCTCTGCTGCAGGCAGCACCTCCAGGGAACTGCCAGGGGCTCTGCTGCAGGCAGCAGCACCTCCAGGGACTCGCGGTGGGAAAATAAATAGAGACGGAATTAGCGCGATGTCGAACGCCGCGCCCGCCTCGGGCACGGACACCCAACACCAAGGTACACCCCCACCAGTGTACACCCTTCATTATCCCAACAGCCCAGCCACCAGTGTACACCCTTCATTATCCCAACAGCCCAGCCACGGGACAGGCTGCTGCCGAGCTGAGCTGGAGCTGTGCTGGAGAGGGAGAGCGAGAATCGGGCACGGGCTCTGCGCTTCCTTCAAAATAGTGGTGCAGTACCTAAACAAACCCAGTCTGGAATTCAAGTAAGTCAAACTACCTTCGTTAGTAGCAGTTTCTAACAGCCCCAAATGGTACCATTATGCTTGTTGGAACGAGGCAGAGGTGTGGTTCATCACAAACGTTGCCTAGCACGGCCAAAATGTTTGGCAATAACTGAAAAAGTATGTTCTGCTTTGTGTAGGTCTTTGCCCTACCTCAGTCTCATTGAGTTCAACAGGATCACTTGTCTTACAGAGGTAAGTGAGATTTAGACCTTGAAGGAATAACAAAAATAATATTTTAGAGAAAGGGAATTTGAGTAATCACAATATTTACCACACAGTGTCACAATATTTCTCTATATAAAAAGTTAATCTTAGTTTTCATCAAATACTTTAAAAATCAAGTTAACATTGTATTCACAACTATATAATCCCTCTGACAGCTTTTGGTTTTGCTGATATTTGTTCTAAAATTGTTTAAATGTTGCTCCTCTTCCCATTGATTTCAATTGTGGTGGAGAGCATGGCCCCCGTTCACAGAAGGTATCAAATACAGACACATTATTAAGAGGAGCTATTTTTTTTTTTATTTTCCCCAAGACATCATCTTGGAGGAAAACAAAACAACCCTGTGCTTTGAGTCGTGCTGGCCAGAGTTCCTCCAGCAGCACGTTCACCCACAAGGCTCCCACTGGACATTTCAGTGTTTCAACCCACACGATTGCATTCACCCTCACCACCCTCAGCTCTCCACCTTCCTCTGGTTTTCTGCATCTGACCTTCAGCATGCACAACTTTGTAAACAAAATCTGCTGTCTGAGCAAAGAATCTTCACAGACACCAACACATTGTTAGAGGAGATGGATGAAGCCGTGTTTGTCCACTGGAATTCTGGAGGATATGGATCTCTCATTATGCAGATGCATGACAGGATGAAGAGAATATAAATGGGAATATTTTCATTTTTACATCACAGACGAATCAGTTGCTGGTTTGCAATGCTGTCAGTAAATGGCAAACAGTAGATTTTTCTTCAGCAGGCTGATCATTAGCAAAATCCCTTTGCTATGAATGGTGCTCTTTTGTGAATGGAGGCCTGTAGATTCAACTTATTCCAATAAACCAAAGGCATTACGGTGATAACTAAATATTTTTGGTCTCTCTACAAATTGTCATTATTATGGCAGCACTTTTCTAAGCTGGAATTTCAAACCAAAGGCACTTTCATGCTAGAGTGCAGAAGAGTCACAATTAATTATTTGGTCATGAAATTTAAAAAGGCAGCATTCATTAATACAATTCACTTTTCATGTAGAACTAGGGATCTGTAACCTTTCCTTTTGGTATAGGCATCTCACTGCAATGGGACTGGCTTGTACAGACAGCTGGCTTAGACCAAGCAGTCAAAGAGTGTTTCTGCAGGGGGAAAAAATACAGATATTTTAAAAATGGAACCAATTAATAAAACAATGTATAAAATTTAACATTAAGAGGCTAAAAGGTACTTCTAATATAATGCTAAGGCACTGCATATTGTAATGCTTTGGCAGCTCTCAATTAAAAGGTTCCTACAAAAAAGTAACAGTAACAAGATAAGTACTTCCAGCTTAAAAAAGAGCTCACAGTTTACAGGCAGCCTGTTGGACTACACACCCCACACTCAACAGTTGAAGGATTAAGGCTTTTAAGAATTAACATATACAGGGTATGGGTCATTTACAGAAGTGTAAAGAAAAGACAATGGAAGTAGTTTCCCTAACATTACATATGTGAACACCATTAAACATTGTGACTGTTTACACCCTATAGTTATGGCATATGTAGTGTGCCAGATCCTATTAAAAAAAAAAAAAAAAAAAAAAACAAAACTGTACCTGGTTTTGCAAATTGACTTACGTACTTTATATGCCTTAAAGAGTTTGCTTGTTATTAAAAAATAAAAAAAAATTTTAAAAAAATCACCAAACCCACAATTCAAACCCTAAATAAAAGACAACTTTAGAACAAAAACCAAAAAGTAGTTTTTGACTTGTAACACCAAGTGCTTAGAACAAAGGGCTACCGTTAGGCTGTTATAATGCAGTGCTTTTCCTGATGTGGTTGTTAGTGTTAAACAAAAGAGACCTTGCCATGGACGAGGATCAGCTGAAAGGTCACCAGCCCTAATATCCACGAGCAGGTAAGTGCTAGACATCACAGCCACCACCAGGGAGCCAGCTGGGGCTGAGGGATTAAAGCAGTCTCCATTCCCCTCGGTGATGTTTGCACCCCAGACCTCACCAGGGCTAGGGATGGTCCAGGTCTGACTCTCCACCTCCCCAAGGCTCCAGTCTAGTGCAGACATTTCCACAATCCTAACAGAAATTATGCAGGAATATCATTTTACAGAGAAGAAATAGACTTGCTTGTTTGAAGGCTACAGCACTGGGCCTGGGAGTAAATTCTGCGCTTAAACTGTGCTGGTTTTGCATTAAATGGACTTTTGGTAACCAGGAAAAAGTATGGCACTACAGGAATATACAGAGGGGGTAGGGAAATGTGAACTTGGAGTCAGGACTGCAAAAAACTCTCCCAAGAACCCTCCTTGCTGATAACTCATGACTGATCCCTAAGGTGGCTTGTGCTTGGTCGGGCAGCCTTTCAGACAAATGTTTTGCTGGAGAAGCTTCTGCTGGCCCAGCACCTGCCCAAAAAAACTTCTGCCTGGGCAAGGAGAGGAGCTGAGCAGCACCCTCAGTCCTGCAGGGGAGGGGTGAGACTGCTGCTCCCAGGTGTGCTGACCCCAGACACCGCTCAGGTGTGAAGCCTCTCAGAGATATGTGAATGTGCCTCACTGCCTAGAGCCTTCCCTGAACTTAGCAGAAGAATGGACACTACACCACACCCAAGAGGCCAGCAGAGCCCTCGTGGTAGACTGGATTTGTTTTGAATCAGGTCTTTGCCAGATAAAACTAGGAGAGGTGTAAAAGCACCACAATTCAGAGGAAAAAGAGAAAAAAAAATTACAGTTCTCCACTTTCCAGTCTTCTCTGCCTGATGCTGGTTGTGATTTTCTAGCGTCTCACAGACATTAAAGCTGCTGATCCTTTCAGAGGTGTGCACACTCTTCTCTCAAACACATCAGTGTTTTGCTCTCTGTTTGAGGATGACTCCATGCTGTTGCAATGTCAGCTGTTTCTGTTCACCTCTTGATTTCAGAGTTGCAAGTTTTTTGCTCAAGGTATTAGAAAACATAGTTGTCTGTATAAAATATAACTGCACACACAAGACTACATATAATGCAAGTCTAAATCTTCAGTATTTACCTACTTATTGCAAAATGAGCCATCTTTTTCATTAAATAATCAAATTTTCATATTAGTACAATACAACTTTATACTCTTTTAAAATACACTAGATATGTTAGGGGTAAAGGGGTGATGTTTTCTTTCTCTGCAATACCTGTTGGAAAGTTTAATGGATTAGAAGATTAGTTTTAGCGTTGAGAAAAAAATACAAAATTTGCCTAATTTTAGGACCTGTCTGTTTCTATCAGGCATTTCTTAAGGCTATATTTTTCATTTGGTTTCAAACAGAAAAATGTTTCATTTTAAAAAATAATTTAGTGAATTACATTCGTCCATATCTTCCACCCTAATTAGTTACAAAGATAATTCTATAGAGATTATTAACTTTGTGTACTCATTTACAGTTATAGCTAAAGATTCATTTCAATTCCACTTGCATTGTAAAACAAGTATTTCATGTTGGAAAAAAACCCAAAATAAATTCTTATAAATGCTGTCAGTTTTTCCCCATGGCAAATGCTCTGTCATACATTTTTCTATCAGAATTAAAAATAGACCTCCACAGACAGAGGCATTAGGTTCTTAAATACAGTCTTCCCAAAGAACTGTGGTTTACAAATTTGAAGAACACTTAGTTTTAGAAATAATTTTTTACAACTGTACCAGAATTTCACAGCTACAATTATATATGAACACATTAAAAATGACTTCACTAAAACAGGATTTAGAAAAATGCGGGTGAAAGTTGGGCCAGAGGCACTGCCACTTAGTGTTGAGGTTTACAGTCTGTGTTTTGATAAAGAAGTGAAATGAAGTGTATATATAAATAACTGCTCAGTCCTTTACAAGCCTGTAGATGTGATGCTGTGCTCCGTGTTCGCTGTTGGACACCTCGAACACGCAAGCCATGCAGAGCAGGGTTTCTTGTGTGTCCCTGTTTGTTACCACCTGAGGGGAGAAGGAAGAGGCAGACACAGCATTACACACCTGGAAACAGCAGGGCTGCAACAAGAAGTAGGTCCTTATTAGTGGCTCCACATATTAGTGGCTGCCTTGCTTTTTTTTCTTTGCCTTCACTCGAGTCAGGATTGAAGCACGAGGGACAGATATTTGTGTTTGGACTCAGTTGTTTATTAATTCTTATCTATAGTGTAGTGAGTTCTATAGCTAACAAGCCAAAAGCAAGAAAATGTCAGGGTATCTTGTTCATTACAAGGTATTTTAAGGCCTAACTATCTAATTAAAAGCTAACACCCATATTATTTATACTTTTGACTTAATGACTAAACACTTGTGCAGTGCGGCGTTTTTTTATCCAACCAAAACCTACCACCCAAAACCAAGAAGAAGAAGGAACAAGAAGGAAGAAGAGCCAATACCCAAGGACCTCCATCTTTAGGTACGTCCCATATCTATTACTATATTCTAAAACTCCAAATTCCAAACCCCTCACCATGTGAAATCACACACTTCTGTTCAACTACACACCCGTGATTTTAACTCTATCACTTAATTTCGGAAGGCCTCAAGTCCAAAGCAGTGTTCCCTTGGGGGTCAGTGTCAGAAAGCACAGAAAGTTCCAAACTCCCAGGCTTTAGGGTTCCAACAGCCCGTGCCACCTCAGCCCTGCCCAAATCCCCTGGCAGCGACGGCGCCTGGCTCAGAGGGCTCGGCCGAGGTGCCACCATGGAGCAGCAGGGAGAGCAAGCTGGGTCACTGGATGAACCTGGCTCAAAGGCCACCACGTGGCCCATTCTCTATGCTTTTGGTCACCTGCTGGGAGTTTGCTGCCTGTTTTCCCTGCCCAATAATTAATTAACACCACTGACACCTGCAGCGCCGTAACCGAGCCCCGGCAAGGACGCACCAGATGAACGCAGTGGTTCAAAGTTACTGCCTCAGGCTCTCTCCAAACCCCAGACTTGAATGGGAAAAACTGAGAAGTAAGCTGAGATTTGTGGAAGATGACAAAGATGTTTGCTCACACTCACAGCCAGCTGAGCCTTTTCATCCTGAGCGTCTGTAGCGCCCAGCTCCAGAATTATTCTGAAGTCAGTGGGATGGTTGGTTTGGTAAGCAGCAATGACTAAGGGATCTGGAAACTGGTTCCCAACATTACAAGCTGAGCAAGCCACACAAAGCCTGAGAGTATCTTAGAAGTGGAAAAACAGAAAAGGCAGCCCGTACCAATAAAATTGTGAAGTTTTCCAAGACGCTGTTCATCATGTATTTCTCTGGTAAATGCTTCAGCTTGTGTATGAAGTTGATCATGTATTCACACATGGGAGAGCGGTTTATCCTGTACACAAACCGGCCGTTCTCAAACCTTGCATACTCAGTCTGGAAAAAATAAAAACTATTTAGGATGTGAGAGTTCAGAGACAGAGAAAAAAGTGACTCGTAAATCTGTTTTTCTCTCTTTTTTTTTTTTTTTTTTTTTTGTGTAGACAGGAAAAGAGAAAGTGGCTCAGACACACACACACACACCTGCTTCCTGACTCCCTGCCTGACCTATGCAATGCCTTGCTAAAAATACAAGGGGTCTTAATTATCAAAAATTGGTATAATATCATTACTTGTTCTCCAATCTGCAAATTAACAAACTGAACAGATGAGGATTATAAAGTCCCAAACTGAGTAAAAATGAATTAAGCCAAAAACAGCAGTAAGAAGATTTTACAGGAGTTTTGAGGCACCTGTCTGCAAAGGGAACAGCAAAAATAAGCTTATGTATTTATGCTTACATGTGCCCATAGAAACATAGATATATTATTGCATCACTTGATAATCAGTTTATGAACTTCAAAAAGAGGCAGGACTACAGCTGGAAGAAAGCCAGACTGACTTAGATTGCAGAGGGAGGGTAAGGCTGTGACTCTTGGACTTCTGCTCTCCAGCTACCAATTGCTCAGATGGTGGTTTATGAGGATTTTTGGCTTTCTCTAAGCTTGGAATAATGGAAATTATTAAAACCCTTTTTTAAAATTTTTTTTATGGTCACTATGGTTAGAAAACATACTTAGTTTAAGAAGGGCATAAACAGTGACTAGGACATCTGTAAAGGCTCAACCTTCAGCTCTAGGCTAAAATTTCCCCCCCAAAATCTGTTTTGTATATGGCAGCTGTGGGTCTGGGGCTCAGTCCCCAGCTGCAACACCACTGTAGAGCAAACCAACCAGAGACCTGACCACAGCACACAGCTCTGTGTGTAGGAAAGGTAAAAAATGACTAAAGGCACACATCCCATCACAACACCCACCTCTACTTTTTCTACTACTTGCTTTCCAAAGGAGCAGACTTTGGTGGAGCAGGTGATTGTCATGTTTTCTGAGCTCTCGTACTGACTGGTGACTCCATAAAACGCTCCTGTGTCATCCTGGATGTTGCAGTTTAAGTCAGCCTGTGGGGGAAAAGGAATGCATGGTGAAGATTTGATTTTTCATTTGACAGTGTGAACAGCATAAGCTGTCTCTAGCTCACCATTCTTTTCAGAAATAAGGGCAGGGAGCTCAATGGTGATGACAGTGACAGCAGAAAAAGTCTGTCAGGGGAGTACCAATTGTTGCAGTAAAAACCTCAGGAAATCAGCAATTTATTCAAACTTTAAGTGATAAAAGATGTCCCAGTATTTCTGTGGGCTCCAGGTGGTGCTCTTGTCTGGCAGGTAGCTGCTGAGATCCCTGGAGCAAAGGCATGAGAGCCAATCCCTCTGCAGTGAACCTGCCTTGCTGTCTCAAATTCAGCTGAGCCACCCCACTCTGGAGAGGCCACAGCTCACCTTCTCCTTTTGGTGTCTTAAAGCAAGGAAATCCTCATGCAGAGGGGACAGCTGGGCAGCACAGGCTCGGTCTCTGAGAAGGCTCTGCCAGGCCATATGGCATTGATTCAGCACAACTCAACTCCACGAGCACACAACCCTAACTAAACACATCCCCCTGTGCACAGAGCAGTGCCCCCAGCTGCAAACACTGCTGGAAGGATCTGCTGCCTCCCAGCATCTCCCTGCAGCCTCAGGACCCATCCAGCTGCCTCTGACAGGCAGCATCAGAGACCAAGACTTGCAGCATCAAGCGAGGAGCGGCGCTACCCTACCTTCAATTATTCATGTGCCACTGCAAGCCCTGTGCACAGCAGGACTCATTTGGCTCCAGAGCCAGCACACAGGTCACCAGCTGAACCTCCCTGGGCCTGCAGCAGGGCTGGAGCTGCTCTGCCACTCTGCTCTTTGACATCACAAATCCATTGTCAAAAGCCCTCCACTTAAAAGCACGCTAACATGGATACAGGCAGGCTCTAGGGATGTGCACAGCTGGATTTGTTGATTCAGGCATTAGCCCTGCTGACAGCTTTGATGCCCAGGGAGACAGTGGGCAGGGTTTTCCTTTTATGTGGAAATAGCTGATCAGCTACTGCAGCACAACAGCAAAGAATCACCCGAGCTTGAAAGTTATGCCCAGGTGAGCGTTTCAGCAGGGAAATGCATTTCTGCAGCTGTGTTACCTCCAGGTCTAGCTCTGCTTTGTTCTATTCCTAGTACAGAAATGGAACACCAAATACTTGACAGGTACCTTCATGTTTACCCTTGGCCCTTTTAAAAACCCTATTTACAGGTATGCCTACCCTATGCCTCATCCCTGAAGTGTTCAAGGCCAGAGTGAAAGTGGCTTTGAGCAACCAGGTCTGGTGGAAGGTGTTAGATTTAGGTGATCTCTAAGGTGCCTTATGACCAAACCATTCTATGATTCTAGTGTGGAGCACTCCCCACAGTTCAGGTAATTTGTAACTGCTACCTAATTTTTAACTTGGCCACAACTCATTAATCCTCCTTAGTGTCTGCAGTCCTTATTTGTGGCACGGCCTTCTGAGGCAATATTCTGACAACAGCACACACTGGGCTAGTCTGTGGTGCAGAGAAGACACAGGTCTAAGATTACTTGGGGCTGGCTTTGTAAATTAATCAGTGGGGCAGCCTCCTGAGGTTTGCACACAGTGACACAAGCAGCCCCACACTCAGGTATTCTGCATAAGAGGAAGAAATCCTATTGCTGCTCCAGCTTGCTCCCTGCACCAGCCTGGTGCCAAGGCAGCAGTTAATGTTTAACGTGTACCTAAAGCAGGGAGCTGGGAGGAACTGCTCAGGGCTGATGGAAAATGAGCAATGTGCCATCAGAGCTGGCCTGCAGTGGAGGCATGGCAAACATGTGAACACAGCAAAGTGCAGCAGCCACTGCTGCGCCGCCGCAATTTTGGAACAAGAGGGATTTCTGCTGAAACAACTGCACCCATGCAATTCATGGTAACAATAGTGACAGAAACAACCTCTTAAAGTGCAATTATTCCTTCTGCTACCACTGTTGCAGTTTCACCAGAAAAGCATTCTCTTGTCTTTCAGACATGAGCAAAATATTTAAGCAATCATCAACTGCACCCAACTTGCATTTTGAGCTCCAGTTGCAAATGTTTAGAGAGTTAAAACAGGGTAACTTGTTATCTGCTGCCTTCTGATTTTGAAGACCACTGGGAAAAAAAAAAAAAAAGTATCTAATAGTTCTATTTACATGCTGACATTTAACCTGGATAAAAAACACGTGTGGCCATCTGTCACCCTGTTGTTCAGCCCCTTCCAGCCCTAGCTGAAATCACTGGAGATGTGTGTGCACAACACATCCAGGCTGGGGCCTGATGTTTCAGAGAGGAACACTTGAAACTGTCACTCAGTTGTCATGATTTCCTCTTATGCAATCACAACATGGTTGCAAAAGTTCCATGATGATCATATAGATGAAAATTATCTTTATTTACTTGTTTGCTCTTTGATTTATTTTTTTTTAAGTCTAGCACACAGTAAAGGTGTTTTCAAGGAAGGACAGAATTCTCTTAGTAAACAGTTTTCATATTCAACTAAATTGCTGAGGTTGCTGAGAGCTGAAGACTCATAAAAAAAGTCTCTAACACCAGCATTAAAAAATCATAGGAGTTGGCAAGCAAACACTCTTAAATGAAGGCTTCACCAAAGCCTCTTTTAGTACTACAACACTTTTGTCTTAAGGACTTAAGAATATTATTATGGCTTAAATAGGAGGGATTTGTCTAAACATATACATCTGAAAGCTAAATTGTATTTTTCAAACTGATGAAATTAAATAGTTTTTATGCTGTTTTTTTTTTTTTTTCCTTCTCCAAAGGTTATGACAAAAAAAAAAAAAAAACCAAACCCACAAAAAACCCAAACAAACAAACAAAACCACAGAAGAAAAGAAAAGAGTACCCATGTGGCTGTGAAAGTTGAAGATGTGGGAATAAGGTGATGTGTAATAAATGAATGCCCTGGTATTCAGCTTTAGCTCCTTACTACAGTATTGATTCCAGGCCTTGTGTCTACATTCTAGAAGGGATGTTGGAAAATTGGAAAGTGTTCAGCAGAGAATTACAAGAATGATTTCAGGTCTGGAAAACATCCTTTGTAGTGAATGACTAATGAAACTCCATCTACTTACTTTTTCCAAGGGAAGTTTTTCCACAACCTTGTCATACCCTACAAGTTGCTACATGGGGAAGAGCCTTCTCCTAGATTAAATCTTGCAAAAAAGGGCATTAAGAGGCAGAAAGCTAAAGCTAAGCAAAAGCAAAATGAGAAACAAGGCAGGGGCTGGTAACTCTGAAGGCCATGGAATACTGGAATAATTCTCAGCTGAGGAGAAATCACCATTACTGGGGGTCTGTTTTACCCAGCTGAGCATCTGACAGGAATGCTCTGGTTCAGGTAGGCTTGGTATTGTCCAAAGGCAAACTTTACTTAGTGAGGTTCACTGCCTGAGCTACATAAATATAGTAACAAGAAGAGTAAAATACAGACATCTATCCTATCAATCTTCTTATAATTTCCTGTTCCAGTGATCCTTGTGCAAAAGGTGGTAAGAGCCAAGCCTCTGGAGTGCTGCTCTGGTGCATTATTTCTGGTGCATTATTTCCATGGTGCTCTGGCTCCAGCTGCTCTCCTGCATTTCAGACACAGGTTCAAGCCCTCCTGGGCTGTAAATCAGCCTTCTCTCCTGTACAGCTCCTCAGCCAGCTCTGCTCTGGACTCCAGGCTCTGGGGCTGGGGAGCACTCTTGCTGCCTATACAGATAAATAACTTTTGGAATGGTGACTTCAAAAATATTGGTGTGAGTTCAAATATTATGGCATTTCAAACATTATGGGATGAACAGGAGTCTGTTTACTCACTGAGTTTTAAAGACCAATACAATTTGGGGGGAAGAGGGGGGGAAGGAACCCAAAGTCACAAATGAAATTTTCAATTTTTCTTTACTTTCAAGAGTAAAACTCTGATTTAGATTTATTTCTGAGCACTGAGTTTTATATTAGCTGAATGCACTTGCAGGGGAAGAGGCACTCAGATTTCTGGCACCCTATCTCCAGTGCAAGAGCATGATTAATTCATTAATAAAGCACAGATTGTCAATGGGTAGCAATGGGAATATTACATATTAAGAGCACCAAGTGTTCAACACAGTAAATGGAGAAGTCTCTGCTAGTGTGCTGGAGCTTTCACCCAAGGAGAGATGGCTGCAACTAAAATAAAGAGTAAAAATAAATTTTAAAAAATCCTCCCATTCTTTTCCCAAGAGCTCTTGGGCTCTGTGCTACAGCCAGGGGCAGAGGGCAGAGCACTTGTGTAATAATAATAACAACAGCTTTGGCTAACAAAATAGCAACTCCAGCAAAAATTGCTGAGAAGAGTCTGAATCCATCCTGCTGAGTAGAAGGAAAACAGCACCTACTGGAAGCAGGGGGGTTTGGGGAGGGCCAGGGCAGTCAGTAGCCAACAAGAAGCACTTAATAAGGTCACTCATGAACATCTAGGTCTGAGCAGCTGCTGGCTGTGGGGAGTGTGTTACTCATGCACCCACCCCGTGCCTGCCCTCCTCCTCCTCCTCCTCCTCCTCTCCAGAGCTCCACCAAGGAGCAGGGATTCCAAACTGTGAAGCAATTTTTTTCCAGCAGGAGCATCTGGGCCATTGGCACGTTGCTGTGCAGCTCAGGAATTGAGGAATTGAGGAATTGAGGAATTGTGTCCAGCTCTGCCACATGGTTGGGCTCAGGAATTGTGTCCAGCTCTGCCACATGGCTGGGCTTGTGCTGGATGATGCACAGCCCAAGCTGCTCCCAGCCTTTCCAGGGGCTCTCCAGCCCCAGCCTGCACAGGGATGCTCCCCAGCACCCTGTGCCAGAGGGGGGAAAAGCACATGGGTGTCTGCTTTCCTCCAGATCTGATTTGTTTTGCATTCATTTGCATGCTGGCCATGGAGCCATTCATGTTACAGCCCCTGTTTGGGAGCTGCAGATCATTTGCCAGTCAAGCTGTGTGTCTGTCTGTGTGTGTGTGTGTGGAGGGAACTCCAAGATTCTGGACTATGCTATATAAATTAACACATAAAAATAGAAGGAAAGAAAAAAAGGGAAGGCAAAAAAAAAAAAAAAAAAAAAAAAGGCAGTAGCAGCAATTGTGTGTGTGTGAATGAAGGGCACAAAGAATCTCTGCACCTTTTAAGAAGGCTGGAGGCACATGGGGATAAATTCAGGAGGGGGTGGGAGGAGACCACAGGCACAAGCCATTTCTGAACACTGATTACATGGGTAAATTGTTTGTTCCACTGTATCACAAAGAGAAGGAGCATTATTTTTCATGCCACAGCTGTTTTGAATAAGAATAGGAATAAACTTAACTATCCTCCTCATGTTACTTACCACTAATTATGGCATATATTTACATCTATAAAACAGTGAAATTTTGGGAGACATAATTTAATGCCCCTTTATTGTGTAGATTCCTTTCTTTCCATCCCACATTTGAATTTCAAAAATGTTTAGGACTTCAAAGCTTCTTTAAAAGCTTGCCCTAATTATAATATGCATTACTTTCTAAAACTCCTAGTTTGCATTGCAGATTCCTGCAAATAGAGGCATTCATTTTAAACATCAATTAATATCATCCACGCATCTTCAGATGAGTTTGGGTCTTTGTTTCAAAGTTGCAGTGAGCTCTGGCTAAGCTTTCCTCAATTAGAAGAATAGTTCAAGCTACTGCAAACACTTAAAATTAAGCCAGTGGATCACATCCATAGAAAGCCTGACAGACCAACATCAACTTATATAGTCAGGTTTTTTTCTTATGTCACCAATGAGAGAACATCCATCCTCCTTTCAGATTTATCTGGCTCCCACTCCTGTCCCTGTAGGTGCAGAAATCAGAGTTCAGGCTGGCACAGGGCATTTGGCAGAGTGAGAGACACAAAATGCCAGTGTGTTATTGCTGGGTGTGCTTACAGCAGCCTTAGGGATCCTGGGGGGCAGCACCCACTGCACACCCCTGCAGCTTACATGGAAAAGCCATGCAAAACTGGCCTTGCAATCTGCAGCTGGGGGGGTTGAGGCAAAACCTGAGAGAGAAATAACAAAGTTACAGCAGCAGACTTTAGTCTAGGATTAAGAATTGGAGAACTTAAGAATAGTACTGAGCATTACTACTATAGTAGTTGGGCTAGCACTAGATATGAACAGGGACAGAACCAATAAAAGAAACCAGCACAGGCACTCAGTGTTGACTTGGGTAACTGGAACTTCAAAGAGCAGAAACCTTTGGGGCTGTTCCCAAGTCACAAAAATGGTTCAAATGCAAACTAAGCACCAGGAATATTGACCATACTCAGATTAAGGGTCAGTGGCACAAATCATTCCTGGCTGTTTTGCTTAGATTGGGTTTAGCCCCATAAGGTGAGAGAAGCAGGATTGTGAAGTTCACCCTCACTGGGGGCAAGGTCTCCTCTGCAGATATTCTCCAGCCTTCCCTGAGTTCTGCATTGCTGGGACCCTGAAGCCTGGGAGTTTTAAACTCTATGTGCTTTCTAACTAACCCTCAAAAGAACACTGCTTTTGACTTGAGGCCTTGGAGAAGACTTCCAAATGTGAGTAATAAAGTTAGAACCACTAGTATGCAGTTAAAATAGAAGTGTGTAATTTCACAAAGGTGAAGAGTTTTAAATTTAGGGTTTTAGAATATAATAATGAGACAAAATTAAAGTTCTTGAACAGTGTCTCTTCCTTTCTTCTTGTTCCTTCTTCTTCATGATTTAAGTAATAGTGTTTAGTTAGATAAAAACTACTACAGTACAGGTCACAAGAGTTTGGTTATTGGGCCAAAAATATAAATAATATAAATGTTAACTTTTAATTAAATAGTTAAACTTTAAAAGACCTCCTAACTAACAAAACACACAGACATTTTTTCTCGCTTTTAACTCATTAGCTAGAAGTGCTACAAAACTCTCTGTACTTTAGACAAAAATTAATAAACAACTGAGTCCAAACAAAAAAAATCGGTCTCTTATGTATTCAATCCCAACTCTGAGTAAAAACAAAACAACAAAAAAAAGCAAGCCACTAATATGTAGATCCACTATTACTGCATCAGTGTTCTAAGACAGCTTTTACATTTATTTAGGAACCTTTATTTTTGTTTCAGCTCTACAACTCTGTAATCTCCAGTCCCACATCCCTGTCACACAAACTTCCCATGCCACACCATTAGGATGTTGTTCCTTATTTACAACGTACCAAGTAAAGCCAAAGTCTGTGTCTGTGGCAATTGCCCTGAACTCTGGTTCCCAGTTCCACCTGGGATGAAGCAGAGGAACAGAGCCATTGCATTCCAGGTGCAAGACAAGGAGCAGGGCATTGCATGGCAGGGTGTGGGGCTGGTTGGTTGAGGTGGAGGAGGAGGAGGAGGATTTGTCCCTTCCTTTTGCACCTCCTGCTCTGTTAGGTGGCAAGAGGCCCAAAAGTGTGACATCCAGATGTGTCACCAGGACTGGGGCCAGGAGCTCATCCATTCCCAGCATCAGGTTGTGTTTCCCATGAGATACAATCTGCATCAGCCAATAAAGCTCTGCAAAGCAAAGCAAACTTTGCTTTGTACTCCATCCCAGTGCTGCCTTGCTAAGTCAACGCCACAGCTGGCAAATGTCTTCTTGTGAGATCTCAGACCTTTCCCTCCCACTTTTTGTTGTAATCAAACCTTATTACCGAAACCAGGACAACAGGGAAAGCTGCTGGTGAGCAGCCTGAGGCAGAACTGAATGGGAAAAAGCCAGGAGAGCATTCTTCCCAGCCACCAGAGCTCAGCTGCTTTCTGCCTTAGTCACCCTCAGCACAAGTACTCATCTGTGGTCTTCCTGTTTCCCATATGCCCATGCCCCAGCACAATTAATATCTAAACAAAATGCCTTTTGTGCTGCCTGCAGTGACATGCTGACTTCCCTTAAATCCATTTGCAGGGTCTCCATCCCTTCTGGCACCAAATCCTCACCTCCACTTTCAAGCTTCTCACCTCATGACCCTCTCCCTCTTCCCTTCTCTGGTTTGCCTTGACTTCTCTCACTCAGACCCTGCCTCTCCTCCACTGAGTCTCCTCAGAGTGCTTTCACACCTGTACTTATTTGCTCAACCAAAATTCCCTTTCCTCTTTTTTTTTCCTCAAAAAATCCTCTTTTACCAAGGACTGCCACAATGATCTAGCAGGCAGCAGCTCACAGAGCTGAGCAAATGATGGATGGCTGAGTGGGAATGAAAGAGGAAGACAACAGAGAGGATGGGAAGGGGGAAATGGGAAAATAAATGGTGAGACAGAGTATTGGGACCAAGCAATAATCACACATCATGAACTGAATCCGGGAGGAGGTGAGCTTACAGAGTAGGAGGAGGTAGCAGAAGATGAGAGAGTAGAAACTTATTCAAAACCAGATGCTTAATTCAGCCAAAAATAATCTATTTTCTATATGGATTTTCTAATTTCTAAATGAATAAATTTGAGGTTACTTTTAGGGTCAAAAACACTGTCAGCAACCTGTGACAGCTCTTCCCTGGTGATATTATGACTTTTTAAAACAGTTTTTCAACAAACTCCCTATAAAAATGGGAACAGCATCCTTTTTCCCTGAAGAAATGCCCCACTGGGGTGAAAGAACTAAAGGACAGTGAGCTGGGAGTTCAGGATCTAATTCTCATGACTAATTAGGCAGCTATCTTCTGTTTTTCCTGTACATATTCCTGCATGCATTTAGGACCTGGGGCCACTGGCATGAAGTTTATTCCTAGAAGAGCGTTCATCGTGAGTCTTGCAACACTCAAACTACCCCAGGCACCTTCTCTCTGCCTCACTTACTTGATGAGAGAGAAAATCCACTGCACTATTTTAAGATCATGGCTCAGGAAAGTGTTCTCACCACATTTTTAATGCATAACTCAGAAGGATGTTAGCACTGTATGTTTTTTAATCTCAAAGTTAATACAGCATGAAATTGTATTAAAAGGCCATTATGTTGGAAGGCACAGTGAGGTTAGGAAATGTTGGATTGAAGCTGCCTGCACATCCTGGCTGCTGAACTGTGTCATGTCACAGGCTTCAGCTGCACACTCACCCTCTGAACATCTGCATCTTCTTTGTCTTTCACTACTCAGAACCTGTGCTGAACACAGAATTGCACATTTCACAGAGGCTTTTCTCATGGTGTCACCTTACAACAGCCACGAGTCTGGTTTGTCAGTGAGCACTGGAGGTGAGGGGTGGTGTCACCCCCACAGCACAGGTGTGGGACTGGGACAGGGGGGTGAAAGGTGTGGGACTGGGACAGGAGGGTGAAAGGTGTGGGACTGGGAGAGTTAAAGGTGTGGGACTGGGACAGGGGAGTTAAAGGTGTGGGACTGGGACAGGAGGG